>JAABKM020000023.1:7689312-7707135 GCA_016277805.2 Papilio aristodemus | reverse complement strand
TCTATTAAATAATACATCACGGTCAATTTATGTTAAATATAGCTTGATGGTGACACCTTAACTCCTTTATTTATGAAGACCACTAGACGGTAAATAAGACTTTAACAATTTATTGTGTCATTATTTATGATGATATTTACATTTTCGAGCTTTTTTATCACATTATTATTATTTAATATTGTGGGAAGTCTGCGATAATCATATTTGAAATATTTATGATGATTAACCACTGATGTCGCCAGTCTTACTTGACATCAAGTAGGTGCTTAATTATTAAAATAAACTATTACAATTAATTTTTCACTGGTAACCTTAGATATATAAGTGCGTGAGCCCATGTCTATCATGCTACACCTAAAACTTTTCCTGTATTATTTCTTGGAGCGGTACAGAGATCTCGAAATTCATAATCAACCCCAGTACGCACATCACACACTTACATAAACAAACGTATTCATGTTCTACGGACTTTACTCAATAATCTACATTTATTTGAAATGTATAAATAATTGGTAAAATATTCCGTTGTTATTGTGTGACACGAAAAGTTTTCGCAAACTCTGCTATTATATGTAGGACAGCATACTTTGCTTCGTACTTCGCTGAAATATAACTTACTTGTATTAACACGAAAACATTTATGCTTGCAATTCAAATTTAGATGAGTAATTTTTAAATTGTTATGATATATAATAATTATAAAAATTCTTTTCTTCGTTTTATTAAATACTAACATGTACTTTTTTCTTATTTTAAAAAATTGCATTTGCGCTTCTTTAGTTAATAATTTGCTAAATACTTTTCGACTCACCTCACAGACACGACGCCAGCCTTCCATATTCAACTCGAAGCATTAAGGCGCCACGTAAGGCTAACGAGTCGACGGAGACATGGCGACACTTCCGTAATGTACGTCGTATAATAAATGCACAATAATGTTGTTTAAATTATCTGCCGGTCGGCTGCCGTCCACCCAATGCCGTCAACTGTTCTTCAACGTAGAGACATGATCGCGTGAACTCTGACGTTTGCTTATTTTGACCTTTTCATTCCATTCCTACTAGGATTCTACACATACCATGGTGCGGATATGGATTTAATGCGATGGTGAAATGGAATAACGAAGTTCCTGTATCTTGAATTGACTAACCAAAAAAAAATAGGATATGTACATCGACTTCCGAAAACATTCGAGTTATGATTTTGACTTCTTATTCACAGTCAAGTCTCGAGCATTATAAAAGATAACTATTTCAATAAAGTCAAATCCTCTTCTTATTTCAGTAAAATTGAATAAAGCGATTGTTAAAAGCATCTCAAAGATATTATTTATGTCATAGTCATTCATGTCATCACTGAACATCCTGTACAACAACATCTACGAGTAATCTAAGATTAAACTCCGGTTAACGCGTTGGTGCATCGAGCCCCGTGCGCGCTTTACTCTTTTTGTATTCGTTCTTGCAGCTAAGTTGGGATCGGCTTGACCTATTTACCGGGAATAGACGCAGCCGGAGCCGAGCGCGAGCCCTAGCGCACACGTGCCGCCGGAATCACTAAACGGCTCCGCATCGCGGCAAAAGGAAGTATTTTTATTGAGGAACCGCTTTTCACATGTGGTGCAATATAGAACATTTTAATAAAGTCTTTGTTAATTTCTATTTTAGATTGGATCTAATAGCTAACCATCAGTTTGGTTTATGTTGACGGTACTTATAATGTGCTTTGCGAGACGATCGCCATGATCTGGTTCGAGCCAGAAAAAGTCGACTGTATTATACACACTCGAGGTAGCAAGTGATAAACAGGTCCTCACATGTATCCACTTTGGATCGTTTGATTCGTCACATATTTTATATGAGAATATATCCTTTATGATACAGATACAAATCAAATGGCTTATAAGAAGAAAAAATAAAATTTGTTTCATAAAATTGAATTTGTCACGATGATCGAACATTCGTTCTAAACATCCACCTAACAATACGCTGTTTCCCAAGATGTTAGAAAAAGAAACATAAGGATAAATATCAGAAGTTTCTCGAGTTAGACACCTAGCTAACTACGTGTAATAAAATATACTTACCTCTTTTATATAATTATGTTAATACGTAGAAATGTAAAAGTATATTGCACTTTAATTCCGGGTCCACGTTACAAAATACAAATCTTAATATATTTATGAATAGGCCCGACTAACCTTACATTATAAGTATTTATTATTGGCCTAACAAAGTTTATTAGTTTCGCTTAACTTTTAGTACGCAATGGTTCATAGTTTCAGACAATTTGACTTAAGCGCTCATCGACTGAAACATTTAATACTTGAAACCTTACTCACTCACAATAATTTAATTTTCGTGGCCCTAATCAAATAAGTTGTTACTTAATAGCTTTGTATATGTTAACTTATAAAAAAAATCGTTAGTGCTTAAAATGTGTTTCTAATAAAAAAAAAATCATTCACAAACTAAAAATTAAATTGTAATCCAGCCTACGCTTTATGAAATAACAAATATATGTACATTTGTTCTATGCGATCCTGTTGAAACAATAGCTCATGGGGTTCCTTACTCACGCATCAATCGAGAACATTGGGTAATGAAAATTAAAAAAAGTAACAGACGTGATATTTCTACCTTGATTACCTTCGAAACTATGGCATTTCTTTTTCCTTATCACATTTTTTTTCGAAATGTAATCATTCATGACCTCAGCCCAGAGGTTTTACATTCTAAATGATTCTAGCACACTTGTCTCCTTACTTTTATTCGTATTTGTGCTCTCATGCTCGTCGTTTAGGAAGAGTGAACTTTTTTTCACTCAAAGACTAACAACACATCTCCGATCAAAAGATAACCAACGGCCACCAGACGTAAAATAAGACCTCCCAAACATATAATTCATAATGTAATCATGTACCTACTAGTTACGTATTTTATTAAACCTTTATCGTCTTTTAATAACGGATATTCCCGTTGCCCGTTTCTTAATCTCGCTACAAAACGCTCCGCGCTCGATAAACTCCGATCACTTTATGTTGTCGAGAAGAAAATTGATCAAGGAACCATCCATCAACTTAATGGAATATTTAATTAAGTTGAACGTAAAAAGAAAATATTGTAATGATAAATTTATTGACTGGTTACCTTTTTATGATTACATAATTCGAACAATCATTATACTGAGATCGAACAGTATTGTAAATAAGTACAGCTCGTAATAAAAACTTACAGGTTCTTAGTAATTAGCATACAACCTCGTAACATTGTAAGATACAATGGACATCGCCGAATTTTTCATTGTAACACAAAAAAGTGCACGTCAATTTGACAGGTGACAATGACAGATCGGTCGCCTGGCGACCTTTAATGGCGCGAAATAGAACGCCCGTGACATTCGACGTGACATTTCAAAGTCGGCGGCCGAGCTTGATTTGGGCTTGTTGTACTTTATTTGAGAGGTGAGACGCCCGAGATTCAATTACTTTGATGGCAGTTTGATCAAAGTTACTTTTTGGACATGATGCACGTGGGAGCAAAAGATTGAGACATCAAAATAAACTAGGCTCGTTAGACAATTAGGAGAGACACGTAATCTTATTTAAAAGAGCAAGTTAAACTCGTTGGATTATTCTAAAATTTGCTCCTAAACTTCAAATATAGTTGCACTAACGGTAAATCAGTACGGTACGGTCAAAACGGTATTCTATCATTAAGTTATGAATACATTACTTGTTAAATGATCTGTATGTTTACGTTTTCATTCATTCATATGTAAAGAATTCGAAGTTGAAACTCATCTCGAATCCAGTTTGCTGCACGATGATGCCGCGACGTCGTGCGCTAACAAATTACATAATAGTAGCTTCTAGTTATGATTTTCCACTCTCGCTTTTTCTCTCGCCCCGACGACGGCCGGTTTTCGGAAGAAAACGTTTATGTCACATGTTACATCTTACGTTTTAAAATATTTGTAAATTTCTTGTTTTTCTAGACATGAAATGTATCCCTTGTCATATTTGAGACGGGTAAAATGTGTGTGACGATAAATAGAAATCGTCATCTCTTCTGTACCATTCTCACAGAAAAATGAAGTTTCTGTTAGATTACAAAAATGTAATTTGTGAGATATGTATAAAGACCATAGATATCAGTGGAATAAATAATCGGTAATGAACAGTGGCTGACTTGCCGTCAAGTCTGGTTTGGTGGGTGGTAGTGGTCAGGCGCTGAAGCGTCGACAGTCCGCTTTCACCAGCACTTCCTACCAACTGATTGATGCACGGCACGACACACTGTTTTTGTATAGATGAAAAACTGCATCGATCAAAACGCCTGCGACAGTAATTGTCTTTAAATTTACATTTAGTGTTGCCAACACTGTATTTATTTTGTTGATAAATAAATTTGGACAATTGAAGACAGAACACTTCATCAAATGGCTAAACTTGATGTTAGAGTTATTTTATTTTTATATATTTCCATCGGACCATTTCGTTTTAATATAAAAAGGCATAAGAATTCACTATCTTCATAGCATTGTTCTGTAAAACACTGTTATGATTAGATTAGATTACATATTTAGAAAGAACTCTATACTATTTTCACCCTTAAACGTAACGTTTCCGTAGTGTAGCGGTTATCACGTGTGCTTCACACGCACAAGGTCCCCGGTTCGATCCCGGGCGGAAACAGCCTTGTTTTTGATGGTTTGATCTAAACCTATACTGATGACGACAATTCTTTCTGTTTAAGTTTTGGTGACAGCAGCCGGTCGCCTGCCTTATGCGCACCGTCCAAATGGTGTTCATAAACCATTCATATCTTCGTCACGTTTTTAAGTTCAGGTCTCTTAAAATATAAATCTTTTATTATAACATAGCTTAATACACGAAAATATGTAGGTAACGTGAAAATAGGCGCGTTTTATAATTTTATTAGTTACTTTAATTCTGTTTTAGATTTTTTTATTACCTCTGATAACAATAATACAGGTTTAATAAACACATTAAATATTTTTAATTATGTAGAATACGTAACAATATTTAAATATGTCAGAAAAGCTCTTGCGCTATTGGTCGGCGGCCGGCGGCAGGCGGACATCGCATTCCGCGATACATAACACTGGTAAACTTCTATTGCGGATTCAACGCAATTACGCCGCGCGGCCATTTCACCGTCGCAATGCGTAATCCAACATAACACTAGTAAAACTTCGTATAAAGCGAACGCAAACGCGTTTGTTACCGCGAACGAGCGTTAGAGACTTTGCGCCGGCGCAGTGAAAGTACTTTCGCGCGCTCGCTGCCCCGGTCTCCGACCTTCGCGCGCGAGAGGGACGGCGCTCTACATGCGAACGGGATAGATATTGTTTTGTGAGGAAACCCGTGAAAAACCCGACGAACGCAAGGCGCGAAAGTTAGTCCACCAAGAAATTGATCCGATCGTAAAGTTGGGAGCGAACGATTTTTATGCGTTCACCTTTACGACGACCATAAAGGCTTTATTGTTAACAATATATACATTTTGCAATCCTTCTGGACGGCGGATTTCCTTAAAGTTTTCCCGAAAAACTGTGTGGCCTGATTGTAGTTAATTACTGAAAATGTCTGCCTGTAAAAACTACATTTAAAGAATAATATTATTTACCTACAGTAAAGGAAAAGTTATTTACAACTGTTTATTTTCCAGTGCACTACATTTATTATACATCAACGTACGCATAGTAGATACGTAGATTGGTCATTTTTAAATGATTGAATAACATTGCACAGCCTCCTTTAACTTCTGTTTATTCCTTTATTTCGACAGAATAATACAACATCGCTGATCGCTTTTTTTCATAAATTCCTTGCCAAGTTGGGCTCTTGTTATTTTAATTTATTGAGGAAAAAATGCCTATAACTTGTACAAACAATCTAAAGGTCGTTACGTCCATTAAACATATTACTTTCTAGTTAACTTCGGCGATAGATTTTTGTAATTAAGTTGTTCAATTGATACAAAAAAGTCTATGTAAGTAATTTAAATCTCCAACTTTGACAACAGAGATAAGCAAATGCATGTAATACTTGTTGCCAGTGGTACTGACCATCGCCTTGGTCGCGACGTGCGTCTTGTCTATGGAATTTAAAACGTTTTCCGCCTCGTCCACATTTTAATTGTATAAATAAAACGACGGCCGTAACGAGCCACCTTATGTCTATTAATAAAGATTTCATTAACGACCTATTCAGTTTACGGATACTTTTATATTTATTGCAATCGTCGTTGTTCTTTGAAATCGAATAATTACTTTTATAATTTATACAATAATATAATAATTACATAAATGCTTATCGGCGTGAATTACAAACGGCAGCTAATTTATGACATAATATTCAAGAGCTTTACAAAATAGATGAAGTAGTGACCGGTTCAATCTCATGTTTGATAATTACACAGCATCCGGCTGAAACTCACACCGTGACCACATAGTTAAAAAGGAAGGAACTAAAGCCTGGGATATTTGACTTAACTCAACAAGCCTTTCTTTTCTTTCTAACAATTGATCAAACAATGGAAAACATAAGTTATCTAACAGCTATTTATCAAAGACATGGCAGCGACTAAACGACTTTTTTTTGGGCAATCAACGTACGTTATTAAAAATAATGAAAAGCACAAACACAATGCCAAGAGTCGGCCTCAGAATTAATTATCGCCAAACAAAATTGTTCGCTTGCTTTTATTGTCCGACGCTGTGAATTCTGACTTCTCATGCAGTCAGATTTTATCTGTAGTTTGGTGTAAGATAGCGGCGGAACGCGGGAAAACGGTCTGCCCGTATTGTTCAGCTCGAAGGTTGTGGCGTTGGGCATCATTATAATTGTTTACTTAGAAAATATTTTACGACTTAATAGACGTTACGAATAAACAGTGTTATTTCGTAGATTTAGATTTACCACATATACTATGAATAGAACAAATAAAAGATTTTTTTACCGTATTGTACCAATGTGTTAATTTTTTTTTCTTATAAATCCGAAACTACAAACCTTTAGTTTAGTTAAAAACATTATTCAAATTTGACTACTCAAATCTTGATTCACTAATAAATGTGTTTTTATGTGTACATTTTAATCTATTTATCCCGCAAATAAAAAATAACGTGAACAATGTGAATCAATGATCAGTTTTTTGCTAATAATATCAATATAAAAAATAAGAAAAAATGCTCGACTTGTGTTGAAGTAGTTATTTTTGGATAATCTAATAATCCTCTCCGCTACCGTTCATAACTCGACCCCCGTCAAATCTCATCGAGTGTTGGATTTAATTATTCTGAAAATAGTGAAAGTCCACAATAATCCGGCGGCTCTCGGCTCCACGTCCCCGTGTGTTGCGAGCTGCTTGCAAACTGTCTTAACTTTGTGTCTATGGTACGGTTAAGCGAAGATTTTGCTAATGGAAGTTGTCGCGCAGCTTCAGATAATAGTTTACTAAGTTGTGTTTAGAAATGTTATAAACGCTTGAAAGGTTTTAGTGAGTATTATGTTCCGACCATAAATAAATAATAAATTGTATGAACTTTACACGATAATAGTTGTTTCCTATTAAGTGAATATTCTGGCTTAGTTACGTCATATGTCTTAAAATTAAATAGAATCAACATTTAAGTAAAAAATAAAAGTAGATTCAAACAAATTGATTAAATCTCTGACGGCGTACAATACAAAGAAAACTTCATAGGACGATGCTACCTCAATTTGTCTCTATTTCAAATTAAAAATTAAATTAGTTTGAGCTTTGCCACTAATTATTTATAAGTATGAATAAATAAAATGATATACAAAAGCGTCTCCTTATTGTGGCAATGGTTTAATATTTACAAAACTATAGTTTCATCCTTGTTGTTACCGCTTCTGAAAATAATCGATTAAAACGTCATAACCTAATATAGCTCGAGTAAATAAGGAAGAGAAATACAAACGTAGCGCAGCGATACTGAACCATTGAAACTAGATTACGCAACGAAATACACAGCGCCGCGCCACACCGCACCGCGCACACGAGGCACAGAATACGCGAGCGTCGTAAACAAACGCGGACAAGTTGAGACTGCACTGGGTAAAATGAAAGTAACAATTATACGACAGTACATTTTAAATCCGAGTATATTCTAATACTTTAAAGATATATTTGTCATCGTTCCTTTACAATCTAACTAGTTAATATTATTGTCAACTAAACTGTTTGATATATTAGACGTAAGAAATCTTTTTATTTCACGATAAACATTTCAGACTTGGTGGTATGCTCGAGGCAAGTCAGCTGAAGTATATCATTACATCACATCCAATTATTTTAATTTTATTTTTTACCCATACTTGTAATACATTTATTTTAATTATTAAATTATTTATTAACTGAGTGTACCTCAAACTTAAGGTCCTGGCTGCCACGAGGCAATACACCACCCGCCCTACCACCCACCCTGCGCCCGCCCTATCGATCCGTTACTACGTGGGAGGGACCTCTACGTCAATGCGTAGCTACGTAGCTGCGTTTAAACGAACAAATATTTTAGGAAGACCCTCGGTTTAAGTTTGATACAGATCCCGATGTGGCCTTATGTTTAATTTTTTTTCGACGCTTAGATAGAGGTAAAGGTTATAGTGGTATTTGAATTCGGAGGTTTATTTAATTTATACGGCAGATTAGGAACAAATACTTTTTAATACTTACATACGTCATTTACTCACAACATAGGCAATTGCATAATTCCTTATTTAAATTTTAAATTTCATACAATCCATATAAAATATATTTTTTATAATGTTAAATAAACATTTCGCCTGTACATTTGAAAGGCTGGGTCCATTGATACGTACACTCGTGCCCCACCCCTTCGGCTGCGTAGCGGTCGTGTATCGAGCGGTATGAATGGCGATATGGCTACCGGCCTACAGCTTTAAGGTTTTCTACAAGGACATGTTCGAACGCAAACAAAATTCTCTAGGAAGATACACATTTCTATTGATCATCATTGAGATCGTTAGAGGTCGGATTCATTATCTATAAAATATTAAAATATCAGATATTTTAGTAACTTATTGATAATGAAGTAACATCTGGCCTTTAGTTATATTGTGGTTTATCAGTTTTCCGCGTTATTCACAATAGGTAAAAGACACTACACTCTGGCATTATCGAGATCAGTTCTGTTAAATGTGGTTAGCCTCAGGATATATCTGAATACGGTAATTTGTAAAATGTTGACACTAGAAATAGACACAATGAAGACGTTATTGAATTGGATACGTTCACTTATTTTTTTTTATGTAACTACATGTAAATTTCTTTACAGTTAACTTATTACCTATAAAATAGTGCGGCGACATTCTCTCACATACTTAAACTATGAAAAAAATTGACGGTGTAAGTGAGTAATCACATTGATCTTTTTATTTTTTCATACAAACGACATGTGTTCCTGCCAACACGATCGCGTTCCACTTAATAAATTTAGATAAATAGAAAAAGAACTTACACAATTTGCTTTCCTTTTTAGAATCAGGTGGGCGTTAAGGAATTCAGGTGTGGAAAGAGGAGACAGGGGGAGAGTGGCACGTGTAACGTTGCTAGGCAACCGCGTACTACTGCCTCCCACAGCGAAGCACAATAAAACGAACTTCGTTAAAAGTAGCAAATCCGCTCGGAACTTTGTTACTATTCAGAATTGGTCGACGATAAATATTAAAATATAGTAAGTCGAGGACATTCAGAAGTTTGTAGGGTCTTTTATATACAAAACTTATAATATTTCACGTTCCACCTCAACCCAATTATAAATGATTTTATTATCTCTTAAGCTGTTAAAAGTCTGTTTGGTTTTTATCACGATATATATTCTTAATATTTAAGTCGTCTCTCGGGAATTCATTAAGTATCTAAGAGGCGAAATTTCTCCAGGCTACAACGATCAGGTCTCGAATTTAAATCACGGGTCGGGCAAAGTGATATTGGGTTTTTTCAACACGATATCAACTCGGACTTTGGAATTTGTGCCCGATATGGCGATATTCTCGCCCCCTATCCACATCATGGGACGGAAAAACATACGGCGACATGTTGGTGCACCAATTGCACCTCTGCCTACCCCTTATCACAATAAAATAATGTATCATGAACTCATTTTTAAAATATCTGCTATTAATGATTTTATTATTGTGATACACTACTTGTAAAATTTAAAATAGTTGCTTTCGTAGCACTGCTACGTCGTAGCGGCCAGGTAGAAAACAGGTAGGCGGGCGCACGGTAACGTCTGATTTTAGTAATCATCTTGTTTATAGTAGACATACAAGTATATTTTTTGTAAAATTATGCATCAGAAAACGTGAGTGGATACACTTTTTTCTAGCTTCATGTCATAAAGGATAATGTACTGTTAAGACCAAACTTACTGGTGTTCTCACATTGACATTTTACAACCTATTTAAGCTTAAAAGAGCTTTTATAAGGAGAATTTTAAATCCCAAGTAGTCATGCACAGCTAAGCAAATAATTGGAGAAACAAAAATTCGCACGTTCAAATTGAACACTAAACTAACAGTCCACTTTTACCACTAAGCTATCAACGTTATTTTTTAGTTATATAACAAGATTGTCATATTTTAGACAATCTTATTGAATTATGTTTACATATTAAAACATTTCTCCGAGTTCACGACACGACGCTTTGGAAAGCTTATGACGTCAGACTTATGAGCATATTTAAATAATTAATTACATACATTATTCATTATTACGTCTTGGAATCATTAAACACATTAACAGTGTTTTATTATTTGATCATAATGAAAGTCTATATAATATTAAACAAAAAACAAAGTTGATAATCGAAAGGAATACTTTCAATTTTCCTTTTATTATGTGCGATATAAAATTATGTTTGTGTCTCAATGTGAAGAAAGTAAATGCGTCGTAACTGTAGCAGGCTCTAATTCCCCATTAGACTATTTTCGTGAACTCAGCACAAGCTTAAACGTTAATAGAATGATGAAATTAAAAAAAAAACGGACAGTATTATCGTACAGCCTCTCCGTAACATGGTATGGAATTCGTCATCTGGTGTTCATTTCTTCGTCATGAGAATAACATAATTAGCAAGAATTTAGTCGGTAATCATTAAATTAATAAATTCCAGTTTTCGTCATATTTTTTTTCAACCTGCTACTTGCGACCCTCGCGTATGTAAAAAGAAATTACTCAACATTACCAATGGCATCATAATTGAGCGATCACGTGTCTACTAACCGCGGGAGAAGGCGTTTCCTTCCTACGTGTTAATTACGTTACGCGCTCTCTTGGCCCACCACCAACATTGTCTCACTTTTTCCAAACAAGGCGACCCATCATTGGCATTTTAATTTATACAACCTTGAATTTTTTACTACTTTTAATGTGGTAATATGCTACAACATTAATTTTACTTTAGGTTCTTACTTTTCCAATACAATGCGGCCAGAAGGTCCTTATTATATTATTATCATGTTTACCATACTCCTTGGAGATGAAACCAAAATAAAGGTACATCTTTTTCTTTATTAATTTAAAAACAATAGTGAATAAACTGCATATGGTTCGTATTAATCTTAAATGCATCAAGTCATGTGCATACACTTGCATCGTGAATCCCGCTCGTACAGTATCCTTATCAAAGACCTTTACGTGAGACACCTTGGAGCACCGCGCCACAACTTATTTATTACATGCTTTTCCATTGACATATCGCCACTGTACTCGCCTTTATGACTTCTTAACCTCTAAATAAAAACATAAAACGTCACACGAATCATCCTATGTTATAAATTATTTATATCTGTTAGTTTTTAAAAACTAATTAACGCAACGAATGCGTATATTAAGTACATAGTTAAAAATGTTATACCGAAGCAACATCTGTCCCACTGACCTACTTTTTAAGCAAACGAATTAAATTCATAAACTGTAATAAAACATCGGTATTGGAGTTAAAGATACGCACTAAAATGACGTAACAAGATGCACAGATTACATAATACGGTTTGACGTGTTTTTTACCTATAAAAGTCCACTGATCGATTCAAAAATAATAAAAAAATAAAAATTCACTAATCGCTTCTAAGAAAACGTCAAACGAATTTACGTAGTTCCAAAGTAACGAATCGCGAAAACAACTCGGACAATATATGACCAGAATCTTACAGTGAAATCGAATTTGCAACTGTCTGAATGCAGAAATAGCGAGGAGCGGTACGGTAGCGCGCTTATTTTTATACCCGAATGACCTCAGTTCATGAATGTAGTGCCAATGTCACCGTATCTGGGTCTATGTCAGGCGACCGCGCGCGGCCTCAGTGCGGCGAGCGCGCCCCGACGCCGATCGACATTTTGTGGCCTTATATGGCTGTTTCGGCGAAAACTCTTTTTTTTCGGCGTCCAATTACATCACTATAAACATATATTTGACAAATACGTGACAAAATTCATTAATAGTAATGCATTCTCAATGTCTATACTCTATGGTTTGTTCGCAAACGTTCAATTCATTTTCGTCGCACGCTACACGCTTTTGGGTCACGGTCGCTGGATAATTGCGAATAAGAAATAAATGTAGTATTGTAATTATTTTATTTAAAACTATTCACCGAACCTTCAACCTGTCGGTGCGTAATGTTTGATTTCAATAATAAGTGTTAAGGGAGCCGTCATGTAAAAAACTCATTTTTCGTATAATTAATTCCAAAGTCATCTATCAAGGTTGTAAGCCGCCGAGTCAAATATTAAAATTGATAAAATCGCTACGATGTTAAGATCAGATTTTTTCCGACAGCACAGAAATCTAAATTAGTACAACTCATTACTGTCCATTTTATATTTCATATATGCTTTTGGAGCATTGAGCAAACTACAGAATAGTACAGCCATAAAGAAAATATATTCAAACATTACATTATATTCGGAAATACAATTTTTGGATTTCATTACATTTAGTATATGCTTTATAATTTCATCAGTATTGAATCGGTCAGTTCTTTTATTTACATAAAAAATGACGTCTAAAAAATTAAATACAAGTCGGTCTGCTCGTTGGAGGCGGCACAAGTCGTACGACAACGACAGCGGCCATGAGCGTAACCTTGCTAGCGCGCTCTCGCTTGCACGCGTGCGCTCGCCTGATCTCCGTCTCGCTCTAATTGAATGTGGCCGGTGCCACTACCGGATTCCGACCGATTTGAACAACTGACGACTAAAGAAATTAAACTACGATTCATCTATCATTTTTTGATTCAAAACATTAACACGCATTAATGACGTACATTACGAACATCAAAATTCAAGTGTCAGAAGTGAAAAAAAAACTATGTTTATGCAATCTAAGACAGATGAGGTGATGAATAAGGAGGCATCTATAATATTATGGGAGTTATATCATCAAATATCTGTCAATAAGGTGAAATACCTATGAGTAAACTGCTGCAGGCTGAAAATGGCAACTATGTACCTTGCTATATTTTTATACAAACATTCTAATTAATAAATGACAATGGACAAGTTACATAATATTGATGAATAATGAATTTGAGACCGTATGTAGGACACGTGTTGTGAAACACGTCGCCAGTACCTATTGTTCGACATGAAAACTGTTAAAATGCACAATTGCGTCGAAAGTGTGACATATCACAATCGCAACGCCCTAAATTATATTTACACTGTGCACATTGCAGCACGGACCACTGTTTTTAAATTATTAAAAACAAAACTTTATCCTAAACTTAGTTCGAAATGTAAGATACATAAAACTATATGTTATCTTTGGTTCAAATGACTTTATTGAAAAAATTGTTAAACAATACAGTTATTTTATAATGTAGGAAGTGCTACACTCTGGTAAATAGTATTATAACAAAGTTAATCGTTAATTTAAATACAACAGTATGTGAAACAAATGAAGCTATTATAGTAGAAAAAGAAAAAAGTTATAGATGAGTAAGAGTGTACAGGATACAAAATAACAATGACTTAAACTAGCTCAAAGTTAAAAATCTATATTATAAAAACTGATTCGAGAGATTGAAGGTATAAAAACTATCGAAAAAAAAATTATTTATCATATGTCACTCTTATATCAAAAAACATAGCAACAATACGATACGGTATGGCAACACTTTAAGCGCTTTCTTTCTTTTAGCGTTTATTTTCGCGTGTGATTTATATAATGTAAATACATCACTTATTTTATTCGTTTTATTATTTCGTGATGGAGTCGTCGCAAAGTAAAATGTGTTTTTTGTCGATTCATGTTAATTTGGAGGACATGTTGATTGAATTCATATAAATAATGCATAGCTTACTATTAAACTACGTGCCCGACTGTACCTTTGCACCAAACGGTAATGTTCGCTGTTTTATCAAGGTCACATCAATCCGCACATATTTTGGCGGTCAGTTATTGTTTTGACTACCATAACATACATTTTACGTCCATCAATATCTTAAACGTATCATTTAATGCATGTCATATAATCCTTAAGTATGTAATACGACCCTGAACGATCTTCTAACACTTAACGTTGCAAATTTTTCACAAGTAGGGGTACAAACGCTAAGTCACCCCCCCTCCCCTCCCAGTCGGCGCAACATTGGGGCGAACCTTGGCGGAGCTACCTGAGCGGCCCGCGGCCCTCGAATCAATTTATTTAAACTTAACCTACTGATCATGACACACATTCAGCGATTACGCACGCATGTATGCGTTGCGCTTACGCCGGAATCATATACCAAATTTTCGACGTCCTCTTTCATGCGCCCCGCTTTTTATTATGGTATATTTTCGTATATGGGTCACAGTTTAGTCCATTCTAATCGCCGAATGTCGCGCCATTACGCTCTGTCACTGATGTCTTATACTTTTTGTGCAAAAGTTTCGGTGCCGTGTCGAGAGGCTATTTTTAATAGATTATTTCAAGCGAACCACTGTATTACAAATATGAGTGTAAGAAATAGTAATAAGAAACACGGAGTTGTATTTTTTAAGCGGCTCAATAAAAATAATAACGTTAAAATTGATTCGGCGAAGGCGGAAAGAGCGGTCGCCAGATAGAGGCAAGGCCAATCGTCAAGGTCCACGAAAAACGTAATTAAGGCGATATAAACTTTATAATGGTCGATATAAAGGCGTTAATCGTGTAAGTGGCGTGTCGTAGTGCAAGACAATAACTCGGCTGCTTTAAATGCAGCATTTTTCAGTAATAGGTAGAGATCAAGGTTGTCCCGCGGTGACGTAGCGCGGAGTAGCCATAAGCAGATGTAACTCGCCGCCGTCGCGAAACGACTATGGAATTGAACACTACTTAATTACTTTTACATGGATACAAAATATGTCACAAATGCCTCAGTTTTATTTGTTTTTTTTTTTTTGATCAATTAATTATAATATAAAAAATGCCGTTCATTGTTTGTTTCATTATGCTACTTCTTGCATTAACGTTAATAATTATGAAACTGTAAATGGCATCTATATTCAAGAAATATTCCACAAATAAACTGCAAACAAAACACATATTAATGGACGGCAAAAAAAAAATAAAAAATACAGACATGATCTCGTATATTTATTAAACTAAATCAGTGTTTATTATAAGCACTAACATTTTATGTCGCAATAATACTAAGACACCATTTTCTTTTAACTTTTCCATCCCTAATTGTCAGTAATACTAACAATAGAAATAACCAGAACATGGCAATACTAGAAGTTGATTTTTATATTGTTTGGAGGTAGAGAGACAGGACTGACCTAGCTTTACGTTGCTTTAATAACACTAATTATACAAATGAGATTTAATCGCAAACGGAGTCATAGTCTAATTAAGTTGCTCATATAATTGGCCAAATAAAATTCGGTTCAATATTAAAACTGGGTCACGGATGCTTACAACCTCTTTGACAGCCCAATTTGTATGTTAAGGTCCTTAGTTGAGACAGTTGTCGTTTAGATAGTATTTAAAACATTCAATAAAAACTGTTTACTCTGTAGTAGTTCCCGTGTTTAATGTTCAATTATTTAAATTTGATTTGACAAATGTAAAGACCCGTTGGTACGACGAGAGTAGACTTAAAATACACACAGACAATAAATACAAACGTAAAACAAAGATCGACAAATGGCGGAATACTGAAAAGTAGCTGTCAGTGAGGAAGTCAACGTTATCGAAGCTATCTATCGGCCGGGGGGCGGGTCGGAGGGGCGGGAGCATTATCAAAGTAGGCCAAGGTTACCGCAGTAGGCGCGGATGGCCGGACCACCTCATCGTGACCTCCGAGATAGTACGGCTGGGACTACCTCCGGTGCTAGCACGCAGGCGGCGGGGGGGCAGGGAAGATCATGATACTTTGGTAGTTCGAACGACATTCGGTAGAGCCGAAAAATCGCCGAAGGTTGCCGAGCGGCGCCTCCTGTGCTACAATTTGGCGCTCAAATTAACATCACAGCTCTATTTATTTTAATTTTAGGGCATCAACATGTCTGATATGATAATTTAAATTAATTTTTAGTACGTTTATGTTATATTTTTAGCGACAAAGATTATGTTTGACTAGATACCCAAGTTTAATATTATTTCTATGTCTGTTTCATTTATCTCGATTCTCTCTAATCTATAATATAAAAAGTATTAACAAAGTAGCACAGTGGCTAAAGCACATCCTGTAGAAACATAGATCCTTTGTCTTATTTGGTAATTCATTAAAATAATTCCACGAACAACATTTTGAAAGTTTGTATTTGGTGTCGCGATAAAACAAGAGCGAAATAACACGACAAGAGTTTAATGTGAACTGTGTTGCCCAATGATCGAGCACACGTGTATAGATTCGTCAAAACTTAAGCACACACTCTCATAGACAAATTGGTAGGGACGCAGGAAGCTCTGCTTGTGTGCGTCCAAACGGCCTCTACCCACATAAAAGGGTGCGAGCAATTGAAATGGTAATACCGTAAGCTTTCTGAAGGTTTAAAACACTCTACAATAGAACCTCGGAGAAATTGCTTTAAAAAAATGTAGAAAGTTTTTTCTACTACTCAGTTTCTAAGGCGGTAACAATTGAATATTTATTGCTACCAATTTTATGGTGACTCGTAAAAGCGCTATAAAAATACGCGTAAAGAACACTTGGAGTTTTTACTGGCAACCCTTTACTACGGGGTGGTAATAAACTAGTATAGAATTAACAAAGTTATTGGTACCGCTTTGTATTTTGCGCGGTCTCGCACTTATCATTCTATTAAATGGTTCTTTTTAAATTAAACGAATGAGTGGTTAATATTTAGTCTTTACCTTGTTTTATCGCTATTCATGAAAAACAATTTTAATTCTTTGATCAGGACTTGTATTTTAGCCAACAATCTTCATTATATGTATTAGATTTGTTAAAACATACAGACAACAGCAAGGCTCATAACCTATAACTGGAGTTGTTCTATCGAGTTATCGGATTTTTCTATTGACCACATACACCACACCGATTAAATATTTACTGGAAAATTGCACATAATAAAGGCAAAATAAAACAACATGCGGTGCAATGACAATTCAATCGTGCTATAGTATTTGTTGGCAATGAATAATCCTGTTACACCGCCGCGTCGCTGCGCAGTAACTATGTACTAACTCCTCGCGGTCTGGTAACAACCGGAATAAGGCGCCCAGGATTTCCCTATTATGAGTCTATTTGAGAGAAATAATTTACATAATTATATCTACAATCATCGGTCGGGTATTTTAACACA
>JAABKM020000023.1:7676159-7689212 GCA_016277805.2 Papilio aristodemus | reverse complement strand
TTCCCTATTATGAGTCTATTTGAGAGAAATAATTTACATAATTATATCTACAATCATCGGTCGGGTATTTTAACACACAACCTATATGGGGTGGACCAATTAATGTAATCAGACGTAACTATACTGACTTGTACATAATTAAAATGAAATTTATTTATTTAAATGAATTATTTCAATTAAATCCTCGATCAACTACCTCTCAAATCAAAAAGTATTCGAGAATGTTGGCCTCAATGAATATAAATGTCTTGTCTACGCAGGTTTCTCAGTGAAATATTATAAATAAAATATTAATGCAAAATATTAATATTGTTTGATGTCGGCAATCGGCACAATAGGTCTAGACAGAACACAAACGTTATTGTTCTATTTTTTGCTATTTGTTGTTATTATTTTAACGTTTTCTAGAATTATCTGTTAAAGATACAAATCTGCGGAAGCGACGCTTTTTAATTGTAAACAAATATCGTTTACACAACTGTAAGTGACGGAGAATTGATGGATGTCGTAAGTTTAAGGCTTCCATTAATCTCCTGGCTTCGGCGGAACATATTAAAGTTATTAATTACTTGTGATAAAGTTCACATTTTGTGATCAAAATTTAATAATTACTTTAATTGACATACTTCATGCTTTCTCTGAGTAAACTAAAAATATCTTCAAAGCTTTTAATATATTGTATTTTCAAGTTTTTTAAATAGCGTTTTGAAATGTATAGTAAATATTAAAAACGAGTGACATACAGGTCGGAGACCTGGAAAATTTCACTTAAATTTACCTTTTAAAATAACATCCAAATTTTAATTTATGTATTAAGTTTAATGGGCTCTTTGAAAGGTTTCACACCATAATACTATTTTGTACGAAACAGGTTAAGCAGGACTGTGCGTTACACTTGTATATCACTCGTTGGATGTCCCCAATGTAAACCATTCGCTGGGTGTATTTTTAAAAACTGTCACAGAATCAAAATGAACGCGTGAACAAATCTCGCTGGCAACACGTGCGCAATTGGCCCAATAACTTCAAGGCCGTATTTTTTACGAATTAATTATTCTGTTATATTCTTCTAGTTCTCTATCAATATATACGTAAAATTAATTTATTTTCACTAATTTATAGCAGTTTTGTTTGCCCGGAGGCAATATAAGACCCAATCGTCTATATCGAATTCCTAGTTTGTCTAATGATTTTGGGTATGGTTTGTGAAACAAAGTGGTAGGTCTGAACCCAATATTGGAATAATTTAATACTAACAACGATATCTTAACACAATATTATGCTTGTCTTGAAATTTTTAATAATATTCGGTTAAAACATTGTTATAATAGAGAGAAAAAAAAACTATAACCAATCTTGATAATGAACAATTTTATTCTGATGCGAAGAATTTAAACCCTTTTAATAATGTTATAAAAAATACGAATCTCATCTGTTAACATAATATCTATTCTTATTTTATCTATGAACAAAAGCAACACTTGTTCACAAAAACCTAACAGAGCTGTCAAGTGTCAACCTGACAGTCGAATTCAAACATGTAAAAGGAACAAAAAGGCGTGCGTTTGTCTATGATTCATAGCGCGCTATCTGGCGGGTATTTTTTCGCGTGAGCGCGGCGCGGGCCGGCGGCGCATCACCGCGCTATGTGTGTCAAGGAGACTCGTATTGGAGAAAAATTTGCGAACCTTGGCGCCGTTAGATTAGAATTAGGACTGTCCGAGTTATTTATTTTATTACGTGGGCTTTGTTTATGTGGGGATTTTATAAAAAGATGCTCGGCTCGCAACGTCGGCCTCGGACGAGTTTTATTTCAAAGATTTCATACATTTAATAATGATACTTTACTTGATGCACTAACGAGATAAACATTTAATTTTCTACCAATAGTTAGGAAGCAATAGAGCATCATGTCAGCTAACAACAACAGTAACAATTTTCATTGTATTTGGTAAAATTACTGGCATTCGATTAGTGTATAAAACGACGTCAGCGCACAGTTCGCGGCAACAGACAAAGTAAATCTAACCCGCGAGGGCATTCGCTGCGAAATTTACTATCTTTGTTATCAAATTGTATGATAATAAAAAAATCATGTCTGTTCTTGACTTGTCCTGACAGTGCACCTTAAAACAAAAGCCGCTGATAGAAGTTATTAATAAAAATGTATTTACGATTTTTTTAAGTTTAAATTTTATACATAGTTTGCATAAGATTAAAAAGTTTCAAACTATGTAATTATAAAGAAACTTGTACACTTGTCATATTTTACGAGTGGGCTCGACGAAGACAGTGCCTTGGTCTCCTATATTAAAAACACGAAGTAAAGTATATGTACATTCATATATTGAATTACATTTACACTAATGAACTTCATCCCCCACTTCCTGCTTTTCCTTTCCTGTTTTTTTTTAATGAATGCTGATAATCTTTTACGTACATATTTATGGAAATTGCGTTGCATCCTCCTTACATCAAAAATATCAGATGGTACACGTAATAAATTTTGACAGCTATACGTGTCGTGTGACGCATTGAAAGTAAAATAAATGCACACTCGTAAACTATAACACGCCAGTCAAACATTGTCTGAGGTGATCGCCCCCGTTCGAGCAGTTTATTTTTAAAACAGCTAAATAAATACTCAATCAATATTATTTGCGAATCTGTGGCGACACGGCGCATATTCCTCATGTATCTTTCAAATATTTATGTTTTTTTTTTGTAACGATTTACGTTTACCTGTGTTAACTTCTTTGACATCGTACGTAATAGATTTTAAGATTTATTTATATGAGAGATGAAGCAGTTCAAAATGAGATGTACTCACTATTGAGTTCAAGAAACGAGCGCACACGATGCTCCGCTAAATTACTTACGTATTTATAAATCGTATTGTCATGGTGAAGCGCGCTGCTTACCATCAGGTGAACGTCCTGCTTGTGACGTTTTGCTGAAGAAAAGACAATGAGATAATTTTGTCATATTCTTTGGACACGAAATGCAATTTTGATCAATACCTACGCAAGAAGTTTTGTGTTCTAGCCAAAAATCTTCCATCGCTTTATGACAATATTTTTAATCGTAAGTTTAAAAAAGAAACTCGATCCTCATCACATGATGCGACGGAAACACACTTGGAAAAGTGGTTGCATCCCTTCGGGGATCACAGGCGTTAATGCACGGTAAAAAGGAACTTATTAACAATAGACACTTTCTCACCTTATATGAGATCAAAAGTTAATCGATTATCTTTTTGGAGTTTTCGTAAAGAAGAGTATAAACAAATTATATTTGTTTACGCGTCGCCATTGTTCCCGCTCGCCAGCGCGGCATCACACGACTATTTTTAATCTATACTATTCGCCACGAAAATTTCATAGCAAAGTGCAATGAACTACGCGGCCGCTACCGCATTTTGTGTGAAACTTTCCAAAACCAATCCGTCACATTTGAATGTTAAGTTCACAAACATACAGTAAGTTTATCAACCAGATGACACTCAAGGCCGAACGTATTCAATAGATTTGTAATAAACAATAAATAAGATTTGCGCAGTACACATAGCATTGTTTGTACAGTTGAATTTTGTATATTTCAGGAGATATTCAAAAGCAGTGTCATTCCATTAAGAACCAAATTGACTTTCCTTTCCTTTATCGCGATATAATGATATTTGATCTGCTTAACACATTGTTCATTACGGTCTATGGATTTATTACAAAATACATACAATCAATTCAAAAACTAAGTATTTTGTTAGTTTTAAGTTAACAGACTTTCATCTTATGCTCAAGCACAGATATATCAAGATTATAAGCGAGGAATAAAGAAACCATAAACAACTAGAGTACGTAACGTCGCAATGACGGCGAAGGCTTTCACTTTTAACGGACCGCGCGGAAACACGCGGAAGATATCTTGATTATTACTTGATCAATTATATTTTTATAACGTATGTCATTTAAATAGTATTACTACTGATATACAGATACACTGGTATTTAAACAGATACTAAAATAAGTAACAAGTTAAAAATTGACTACACGCTGTCAGTTATAAATATTAAAGATTTTATTTAATACAATAAAGATAAGGTCACATCAAATGCAGACCTGGGCTTTATAAATGGGCGTCAACAGCATTACAAACAAAAATACAATGTCTACAGTTAAGCGCAATCTATGTATTTATCATGAACTTTCTCCTTAAAACCTCAAAATGTGATTGTCACTATAGATGGGTAGAATTCGTACCCATCGTCATACGCGTCTTTCTCAAACGTCTAACCTCTGTGGCCGCACGTCTAATATGATATTATAAAGAGTTTATTATTGATGATTATGTTAAAAACTCCTACCCGCTAACAAGTGAAAGCGTTTGTTTTAAACTGATGACACGCGATCCGATCGTTCGCTAAAGAACACCACAAACCGAAAGTGGACGGCTACGCGACGCTACACTTTTGTTTTCAAAGGCGTTCAATTTTGAGTCATGCCGCTTTAATTTTACGTTCGGTTATAAATTTTAAATAACGAACGCTTACAGATTTAATATAACGATTAGGATGTGGACGGATTAAATTAAAAATATTTGCATATTATTTTCAATATGTAAAATTACAAAATACATACAGTCTTTCTATTGCCAAATTTGGATACTGTATACACTAGATAGAATATGATTCCCCGGCATGGAGTATTGAATATAATTTAGTATCTTTGCTTTGATATAAAAGAAGGTATGGAAAAATTTTGGTCAGTTCAGAATTGAATCCAGGACCAGAGGCGTGACACGGGGTGTAGTATGTATAGTTTATGTTGTCACATCTTGTTTTTCCGAATACCACATCCTTCCAAATATAGCTGTTTGGTTGATTTAAGAAAATGTATTTTTTACAATTCAGCCTCTTTTTTGTATATTTAGTGTACCATTTTTACATTTTGTTTACTATTGCCTAATCGCGTTATCTTATTTAATAATAGTCGTATTGGTAGGTTTATCAGCGCCGGCGGTATCTCGGCGTGTATCAGGTATTCGTTAAGTGGCTCAAGTCGCGTGTCTAATGGCCCGCCCGCCGGTCAGACCTTCGTACAATTAATCATTCAGAATCGTTTGCGCAGTGTGCAATAAGCTTTAAATTAACTTATAATATCTATCAACGTCAATCAGTCTTCACCTGTTTATTGATTTAGGCAACTTGCATACATCATTTTTGTAATGTTAATAAATTAAAAAACCGATATCTCTTTGTCCGACCCAGGATTCGAACCCGAGACCTCAGCAGTTATAACACTTTGTCAGTTACATATATCAGCTCGGAGGTTGGAATTTATGTCCGACATGACGACAGGTTTGTCCGTGGTGGGACGGATACACGTGGTGAAAAGTGGATGAACTAATCGCATCTTTGCCTACCCCTACAGTAAGTATAGGCGCCAGTGTGTTCGATAACAACTCTCAATTCTGTGACGCGTTGGAAGAAAAAAAAGTAAATCCAGGTTTATTTCACAATGAAAACAATTGATTAATGGCAATGAATTTAAAATAGTTTAGTGAGATATTTCGTGTACGTGATAGTACAAATTCAGTCGGTCACCTCGGTTCCACAATACGACCTTAAACTGATTAATATGTGGCCACAATTTAATGGTGTACAAATGTCTTCGTGTATGCCAAACGATATTTCTTAAACATAAACAATTACATGATCAATCTTTTATCAGTATGAACCAAGGTAACTCAGTGGCAAGAAGTCTGACAGAGAACATACTTGAGTGTACTCGGTTAGATTTTAAAAAATGTTAAACAACCGTGTTCGGGTTCGGTCGGATCTGTCGAACATTATTTACAGTATTATAGAAGTTGCAAGTATTAACACGTTCAAGTGTTAACATCACAGAAAGGATCGTATGCAATGTCAAAAACATAGGTGTGACAAGACACGCGCAAACTCGAAATAAAATAATTGTAATCTTTGGAACCTGAAATTTTTACTTTTAAAATGTGACCTATACATCCCGGTAACGGGAACGTCGTTTTTCATTAGTCATACCAATATTATAATCATATCAATACATTTAACTGCTTGCTATTCTCTGTTTAACTAGTTGTTAATCAGTCGTGCGTTATACTGGTCGCATCACGTCGCGCACTATCGAGCCGCGTCGCTGTCCTAGAAAGACGTGGGACTGATTCGGATGCGGCTGCCCTGTATTTGGGCTATTACAATGTGTCGTCGACTACCCTAAGTAAAAGTTGTATGTAGTTAGTTATATGTGCGCTGGCTATTTTCTTAGTATCGTAACTTTTAAGACCCAGTGGTTTTCTTTTATTACAAGTAACTTCTTTCCGTCCCATTTTTACTTTCCTTACTATAATCGCCATCAAATAGAGCCTCTATTGATAATAACATATAGTACGGTAATTAAATATAATATAAGTGTTGCTAGATTTGATCCTAGACCTCCAGCATTGTAGGCGAACTTCTCAACCTCTTAACAACCGCGTCCATTAAACAACTCTCGTATAAATATATACAAACATATAAAGATTAAAGATACAAGCAACCTTGATGTTGTCGTAAACAGCCACGTAACCTTGATTGTATGATCAGGAAATACACAGAAAATATGAAAATACAATTATGCATACAAACACGTTACAATAAACAATATTGTTAAAAGCGCAAGTCTACCGAAATGAGTTTAGTTCAATATTTACGTTCAACTTTCTATTCATAAAACTCATTTGTTAGAATTTTTTTAAATTACTAAAGATCAGGTCATTGAAATTATTTCCTGCTGTAACTCTAGGAATTAATAATTTAAATTTACTACAATAATTGTTGGTTCCTAAAATTGTAAGCTTTGAAGACAAATTGCCTTCTAAATCATACTTCAAATTTATCCCTAATAATTAATATGAATTTATAACATCTTTAAAACATAATGTACAATAAAAGAAAATTTAAAATTTATAATTCTATAATTCTTTTTAAGTAATTCTAAGTTTGTATTTATTTAAATTGTTAAAGAATCGGTTACATATATAAATTTCTATTAATACAATTACATAAAACAAGAAATAACTTTACTTCAGAAATAAAAGAGCGAGAGAAAGCAAACAAATAAAGTGACTAAATTTGTTGTGTCAATTAAATTAGCCTTAATTTATACATGGATATTGAAAATACGATACTATATTTTAATGATGTTTTATAAATATTGCTAAGTTTATGACAAAAATATGCGATTTATATATTTTTTTAAACAACTCCAAAGCGCGTAAGATCTTTTCAATAATTTATTTCGGAAGGCTTTTAATTAATACTTACACACGTGCTGTAATTTGTGTGAATTATTTATGAAATAAAAAACTTACGAAATCCAAAACGCAATCCAAAAGTTCACTGATCCGTCCACATGCACATTAAAAAAATCAATAATAAAATGTATAAATAATTCAAGTTTCCGTACGTAAAAGTAGCTTTCCGAACGGCACTATACCAACACTCCTGTCACTGTCTGAAGATTTTCACACACGAACCAAAAAATAACAAAATACAGTTAACGATGGCACGTAGCGTATTGTCAAGGAGAACTCGAGCAGCGCAATTCACACGTCGACACAGCGCGGCGATCCGCGAGTCACTGAACTGCCGCCGCCGCGCCCCGGCGCTCGGTGGATGCTCGCGTATTTTTATTCCTCCAAAAACTAATGTTATCATTATCAAAACCCTGAAATGGATGTGCATTTGAAAATCAGGTCAAAGTGCTGGCACTGCCACTGCGTTATCTTAGAGTGGATGTGCTTTTATGTTTTCCCATTCGATTTAATAAACGACTTCGTTTGACTACGATAGGCTTCTTATGCAATATTTTTGATTTAAGAATTTCGGTGAAAAAAACCAACAATATGGACTGAGAAGGAGATTTTTTTGCTATATTTGTTATTATTTTATTAGAGGCAAAGCCCTAAGACGGTTATTTATAAATAAAAACAAGGAAGCACGATAAATAAAAATAACATTGTATAGTTACGGGTATTTTATACCACTTCATCCACTCCTTAATTAAAAATTAAAGTAAACACTTTCTTCGTGATAACTTTAGCAATATAAGTAAAAATAACAAGAGAAACAAATTTTATTAAATTAAATGTGAGATAACTCTTACTACTGTTTTATCTTATTAGGTAGGCAAAAGTTAGAGATAATTCACGCCATTTAACATATTTTTTTTATACTATAAGGTGGCAAACGAGCAACTGATACACCTAACGGTGACCGATGTCCATAGACACCTGCAACATCTAAGAGTTGCAGGTGCGTTGCCTACCTTTAAACGACAGAGGAAGGGATCAACAGGAAAAGGATAATTCCTTCTCCTATTGATCCCCTCCTCTGTCATATCCTCTTCCCCTTTCCATCCTTTCCTAGTTAGAAAAGGGTGGAAAGAGAAAAAAGATCAAAGTTGGGCAAAGTAATTTATCCCGTCGGAGAACGGACAGTTTAACTGCAGGGGTCTGAATTAGACCTGACATATTCAATCATTACCCAAATTAGGGGTTTATTATAACTATAAGTATATATTCTCTTTCGTTATCGTAACTTGATTGGTTAATTAGGCGGTCTTCTAACAGCTTAAGATACTTAGCTTGACTTGGAGAGTTGTAGATAGCTGAGTATTAAGATCTCTGAAAGTAAAACTCTATAGCGCATACTAGGCTTGGAATTATTATATATCCAACATACATTCTTTCGCTTCCTATATCCATTTAGTAAGTTGGCAAAAGGATACACGAACCTCTGGTTCGGCCATTACGTTAGATAATATACTGAATTGATAATTAACGACTAAGCTGTTAGAGGTAAGGTCACGTACCTCGACCTCTATGGACCTCTAAGTAATTACGTCTTAGATTGCTGCCGCCTTTTGCATTTTGGTTCCTTTATTCCCGCGGTGAGATTTCTCAAACTTCTTCCAATGTACAAATATCCAAAGAAATTATAAACAATGGACTCGAGACTAGTATATGAAATTATAACGTGGAAACAGGACATAGATGAATACATATTATAATTTCATCAATGTTGTAGGAGCAGAATTTAAAAGTTAATAATGTAGAGATTCGCAGCTGCCTTTAAAAACGTTCAATAGAAATCATTCGGGTTTCGTATACTGGTATATGCAAAACTACAATAAATTATTAATGAGAATGTTAGTGAGCGCTGTTAAGAAAGAGTTTTTGTATTTACCTTGCTCGTAACCCAACCAATGTTACTTTCCAAATCTGACTGTGACATATTGTGACAACACTGTTTGGGCACTGTCAAAGATTACATCTTTGTATCAAATGGTCGTAGGTCAAAGATCTAATTTTTCATATCACAAGTCTGGATTCGGCAATTATCAAGCCGCGGAGAAATTGGATAGTGTTTATGAAATGTTTATCATTTGTGTGTATACCCAAGTTATTTGGTTATTGGTAAGGTCGTGAACCTATTGTTTGATGACGTTATGAATATAGAAATATTATCGTAAACTTACAAAACAAATTAAACAATGGCGATTGAAAAACAAGTACAAACATTATAAACTATAAATAACGCTTAAGTAACTTAATGTAATACTAATTTTCGGACCGGAGGTTTTCAATTGTATAATTTTGATCGTTAAGAGAAATGAAATGCCATTTGCTCTCATCGTACTGTAGACTGTAGACCATTAGATAAATAAAAGCGAATCTCACACCAATTAAAATGTATGGGCGTCGAGGACAGTCGATGGCAACCGATCGGCTGACTGAGCGTTGAGCGGCGAATGCCGAGCGGCCAGCGTTGAGCTAGCCGAGGCGTCGCGGTCGCGGCGAGGTCGCAGCACGGGAAACGCGTCACAAGGTGAGCTCTTTTCCCGCCACACTTAGGGTTACCAATTTAAAAGTTTTCTAATTATTAACAAAAGTAAAATTAACTAACAACATTAATCGGATTGTTTTTAATGAATTACTTAACCATTAAATACTTAACCAGTGCGATCTTTGTGCGTTTATGACGCTTTTAAAATTATCTGGTGTAAGTCGTGACGTTACATTAAAAGTAAACTATTTATACACTTTTAATTTCAACTACAAACACCGTAAACTAATGAAATTCAAGCGATGGAGTATTTTAAAAAAGAGACAACAATTTACTACAATTCAAAGTGACAAAAGAAGTTTTAATACTTACCTTAAGCCTAAAGATAACATTGCTGCAATTTTTGCACGCTTACATTAATATTAGTATTTATGTAATCGACACTCCTAAGCTTGAATTTCTTGAAGATGATGGTAACCCTACTCACTGCGCAGTGACTTTGTATTGTTGCCATTTTTAATTAAAAGACAAGACGGAATTGCATTTTATTGTTAAACATCAGCACGGACTCTTTCCAAAAGTTTGTGTGCGAACTTTGCGGGAATAGATATAGACATACATATTTATGTCAATGTCATGACATTCATCGAGTGTACACAAATAATTTGCGAAACACCATGGATTGCGCATCCAATTATAACCATGGTGTTAAATTTTGGTGTCAATTTAAAGGCGCTAAAATTGTCAAATTATTATTTTAAATCAGATGATACAAAACTAAACGTAAGAAAAGTTGTGCACTTTTTAGTTTTTACTTTCAGGTAGATCTATGCCCTTTCTACTGCAAGGCCGAATATGGAATAGATAAAACCAAACAATACTAACACGCGAAATAAACAGCTCATAAGTGCGACTTGTCAATGAAATAACGGTTCAAATTATTTACCTTCTGTAAGGTCTACTGGTCTCAAATCAGGAAGCGAAACACGGCCGTGAGTATTAAATCGGTCTGTTCGCATTTCGATGAAATATTTTATGTAATTATTCTGTAATGCTAATTTGACAACGTTTGGTTTATTAATTGTTACTTATTAATGTCGACTTCATGGCCGCAGTGGTGATATTGTTGACAGTCATTATAGTACGTGACGAAGTGTGTACCTGTATCTATTTAATCGACAACTTTCTGTAAAAAAAGTTACGTTTATAGAATTTCTTCGGTCAACAAAAGGTAGTCAAAACACTAGGTGATAAGCATAAAACCTGTACACGGTAAATGAGATAATTCTTTTATTGAAGTAAAAACACATAATAAAAAAATCAATAAAAGCTTAAACCGGCCTCACATTTGCGAAGCAAGGTTTTGTGAAGTCATATCGTCGAGAGGTCCCAATGCCAGGACTGAGGGCGCCACCGTCCGGAAGTGACCCCACCACTTACCATTCAATTGTTTCGTGTAAATAATAAATTCACACCCGATTCCGTCATTCGCAATTATCTTGTGTTATTAATGGGGCAATTAAACGATTTATATGGATTAAATTTATATTAAATAAAAAAATGCTTATATACATTATTCGTAAAGCTTTTAAGTTAAGTAAAGTGAATTAAATGAAATAAAATCGTTCTGAAATAAGAAAAATCTTAAATGATTTAAAACGCCTTCCTACCATTGGCGAGGAGCTTATTTCAGTCAGTCATCCTCGATTCTTTAGCAACTGTCTAAAGAATCGAGGAGTCTGATGACGGATTCAGTGAAAATAACCGAGACTTACCATGTGCGTACACGTTAACAAAGTAAATATGACTTAGAAAGTTTATCGGTCTCCTGTGCTCGCACAAGGCCACGGATTGGCAAAGGTTTGTGACCGAAGGTCGCTGGCTCCTCGGATTGAATGAACTTAAAGAGACCTCATCGTCGGCTATCTGTTCTGCTCCTGTCAAAACAAAATTCTCTAATATGAAACCTTTAGTACTTAATAAGTTTAAATTACTTTTATTGCGAGCGAAATTGTTTTCTGCAATTTAATTTCCACAACAAGATTTTAGAAATGAATGATGAATTTATTTCAATAAAGTTTATATGTAAACGTAGAAAGTAGAAGTCTTGCATTCAGTTAAGCTCTCAAATAGAATCAATTAGTTTGTCTTTCAATTTCGTGGATTATAAGACGATTTTTAGGATTTGTTAACAAACGCAATAATCGAAAAGAATTGTATATATGTTAATATCAATTGCGAAGAAAACAAGAGGCGATATATGAAAGGAAGAAAAGAGGTAGGAAAATGTGATTCCTCTGAAAAAGATTACAATTATACCCTAGAAGTACACTTTCTTGTTATAAAAAACGCTTCTTCGTCGTCACGCCCGAACGTGGTGTTGATTCAGACTGTCCATCAAAGATATAGCGATTCGACACAAAACCGACGCAATACGGACGCAACGTCTATTTGGTATCTTTGTGATCCGTGCGCGACACGGCAGCGGCGCGTGAGACGTGCGGCAAACTTGCGGCAACTTTGTACCGGTCCAGGTAAACGCACACCGCGACCGCAACACCTCTGTATCGAGCTAACATTTCTCCTTTACACGTCTAGTGATGGGAATCAAAAGAATATTGTACATAATTAAAATAAACATTTTATCATGCAAACTCATGGTCGCCGTCTCAGGGGAGTGACTGGTGATGAGTGAAACCAGTATTAAATCATAGTTTGATATAAGTTCGATTTAGACGGTACAATCAAACTTTTTAATCGCATCGCAACAAACGCAGGCTTTCCCTTTCGGTCGTTCACACGCACGCTCGCTAGTCGCGCACTCGCATGTCGTCGCACGCACTTGTCTGCGATAAATTAAAAAATATAATTGGACTATGATAATGTTTTCAAGTAACAGGAGTACAGTAAAAGTACACGAAAATGACAACAAGGAAAAGATTTTCTGACAAAAAAAATGGTTTCCTAAAGATATTGAAATATTATGTGTTCCGTTTGACGTCCGAAGTCCATTATGAGAGTACATCCTTTCTTTCCTTCAGGTGTGTCGTTCTTTCCCATCTCGTGACAGCCCTGCTCCTGTCTGCGCGGCTTCTCTCAGCCCTAACCCGAGCGCCACTAGCGAACGCGTCTCTAAAACTTAGAAAGCCAATCACAGAAAGCCACCAATTTGTGTCATTGTTGCGTCATTTTTC
>JAABKM020000023.1:7002425-7013893 GCA_016277805.2 Papilio aristodemus | reverse complement strand
TTTACTATTAAGGATTCAATTTTGCTCCATAAATTTCTGTAAGAAAGCCTATAGTGTCTAATTGCTGGTCAAAACTCACAGTGGAGCACAGAGGTTCGTAAAGAGGGCCGATTAGCAAGTCCGCAATCTCATTACCTTCATTAGCCGGGGCGCGTTCCCACGCAGGCCACATGTGCGCTGTTTATGAGATGTGAAAAAAATTTAACGGCCGCCTGACTTTAAATCCATCGACGCCTGTTATTTTTTTCATGCCCCGCGTAGCGCGTAAGTTAAATCAGATGCGTTGAGCAAAATTAAGTTATATTTTTAGACTTACTATAAAAGAAATTTATTTTTAAACAAGTTAAATATAATATAGTATTTTAAACTTACGAAAAACTTTTATTACTATAATTTTGAGTAACATGTAACTCTAAAATAAATAACTATTGTATGCATTTGGTCTCACTACAACTTTCAAAGACTAACTTTAAATACATGCTATTTTTATAATAAAGCAATGAATATAAATAAAATATGAATGTTAATCCATACGAGTTATCTACTTTATAAACCAACTTATTATAACCATCGAGAAGAAATTTTTATATAGAGATTAGATAAAAAAAAGAATAAACTTTTAAGTCTTTTAAACCAACTTTTTGTTTTCTATTCTAGATTTTCAAAAGTCACCTTATGCTGAAAATAGATTCAACCGAAAAAGAAATAATTGTGAAATTTAAATAATATCGCAATAAGACTTGACAATTTGGTTTGAGAATTAAAACAAAACTCTTTACTGTTACCGCTAGCAACAAGTTTTCGTTTAATTCAATTAAAATAAAAAGCGGTATGATAGCCAGTCACATGAGTTGTGTGTAATATATTAAACCGTTACAATAGATTCAATTCAGTGCAATCTCCACCTCTGACCCGCTGCCGGGTACAGCTTTAACATCTCGAAATTACATTGACCTTAAGGCCTGAAACAAACCTATTACAGACTCTTTTGTGTAGCCGCTATCGCATACGAATTAATCATAAGCAATTTATTAGTTTAATCCTATCAAGTACGCATATAGCTTACAGGAAAGTCTTCGAGGGAGGTTTTATTCGCTGGACATTCAATAAAGAATTGTAATTATAGTATTACACTTTATATTTTTAACATATAGAGGTAACAAACATATGTACATACAAACACGCATATACATATTTGCACGCCTGCTTATGCGAGGAAACATATTACTAATGTTTCCTCGGCATGACACAAAGGCAGAGTCTGTTCCTACAGAGAATAGATAAGACCTATTAACAAAAAATATTCATATGTATTTAATTTATATATTTATGTAATTAAAATCGTCTTTAGCATCCCGCCATGGTGTGAGAGGTTGCGTCCGACGCCTTTCCCATAAGTGTGAGTAAACAATAATTACTGTACGGAAGCAGTTAAACATCTATTTTGGGAATTTTGTAACACATGTACAATGAGGCACTTTTGACAGCACGTGTTGATCGTTCGATCAGTCGATGCCGTGTCTTCGGACGCGAGTATTTCTGCAACTCTAGAGGTTAATGACATCAAAGCGTGAGAATTTGCAGAAAAAAAAAGTATTTGAATTCATTAATTATTTTATAATTAAAAACGAACGACTTTAACGGGGGGGTGGGGTCTTTACAAGAAAACATATTGAACAAATTACATGAATATGAACAAGTAGCTAGCAACATTCAAACATGTAAGAATAGAAGAATGATTGTAGACGAAACGGAAGAACTGCATATCATATATACAATCAAGCAAAAAAACTAATCCGCAATTGAGTTATACAATTTTATTTACAAAAAGAGTTTAAGCGTCTTTTATTAGATTCTATATAAAAATAAATTTTACAATACGAAAAAAAGCAACAATAACGTTACCCTCACTAGGAATACCAACTCAAGAGGGAGAATAGTCCAGTGATAAATATGAGTGTTCTCTTAACACTGTTGAAAAATACAAAGTAATTAATTTTGACAGATTAATTACCAAACGCCACTTAAGCGACTCCAAGTAATAGGCTAAGGGGACTATTTATTTCCTAAAACAAAAACAAAAACAAAAAACAACAATTTAACAAATTGGATAAGAATAAATACTAGAAATTTTTTGTCTAACAAAATTAATATATACATTTTGTCATGTACAAAAACAAACAGTCGTTGAAATAGTTTATATTTGACCCACTGATCTAATACATGAAGAAAGCGTTCGCACCAAACATGACCTGTTCACAAAGCATTCCGCAATCGTTCACTCCCATTTCGCAAGAGAGCATTGAAGCTAATGAACACTAGACGTACCAGTACCGAGAACTACATAAACATGTGATGTAACATCAAAAACATATTCTGAACTCTACTGACATGATAATACGATCGAGAGTTTCGCACTATTAAAAACTAACTAGTTGCGAAGCTTTCTCAAGCAATCTAACGATTTCTTACATTGATACTGTAAAATATACTTTAATAGTCGACATTAGAGTTTATATTTGCATAAACAAATCTATGGAGATAATCCATATTGGATATGGAATGGAATTGTTAAGCAAAGCTCATTGATGGTGTCTCTAGTTAAATGTAACAGAGGTCATTTTACAACAATTTCCGGTACGAATGAAACCACAACGAGGACAATGAAATTTGTACCTACGTGTGTTAACTTTACGACTTATTTTCGTTGAACTGTGAATGAAGTCGCATTTTATCAGGCATGAGTGTTGTGAGAATTACACGGCTAATGAATTTAATGAAGATTTTTTTCCTTACACTATCATTAAAGCAATAGATTACAAATGTGATGTCAGATAAATGTGTATTGTTTGTTGTGAAATCATATTGGAGCGAGATTTCTCATTTACATACTATAATAAATTTAGTAACATATATCGCAAACTATATTTACTGTTCTGTTCCCATATATGAAGCTTAATATAATTACATTGAATAACATTTTATCAGCACGGATCAGATTCATTTTCTACGACACAATAGACTTCTACTCTTACATAATATATGTATGTATTTTAAACATTAACAATTATTGATATAAATTTAAGCTGCAAAATCCCTGGGCCGTTTTATTTCGCCTCCGGTTTCGTTAACAGCTATAAAATATCTCTATGAAAGTTATTCTCGGAGGCTATCGTCTGAGTGGGGCGTTAGTCGTGGTAGCCCCGGGCAGTCTCAGGTCATAGACTAATCAACTCCGTAGACACGCAATATACAAATTGTTTCTTTTTCTATTGTGGCTTAACAGTGCGTCTGTTTAAAATTGTTTTTGATTGGCGTGTAATGATTGAGGAAAGTTATGACTGACATGCAAGTTTATCATTCTTTGATGATGTTTAAATTATGCATTTATTCTTAACCTTAGTGACATTTCGTAATCAATACTATTTTATATTTCAACTTTTGTAATGTGGTGTAAAAGAATATATCTTTTATATAAAACAGCAAAAAACAATACATGTACGCTTCCTACGCGATCAAAACAAAACAAACTACAGAACGTATTTCCAATACCAACAGCAACTCCGACAAGACCTCAAGCGGCCCGCGGCCCATCGAGGTATTATGCGGCGAGTTAAAACTCTCATCATCGCGATGTAAGAAAATATTAATTTGTCACAGCGCCATCTATTCACAATGAGTTAAAACGGCGCCAACAATACACATATTTTTTTTAAAGTATAAAGGTATTTTATAAAATATTAATGTAACCCGAATTCGTCCATCGAATTAATATTTTATATAATATTAACGTTTACGTTCAGAAGCAAAAAAATAAATACCCATTTATAAGTTTTGCAGCACCTTTTGTTCCCAAAGCATTGTTCCGTATCATAGATTAAAGAACTGGTCACATTTAAGAGATAAAATCGAGATGGCCGAGCAAAGGGCGACATTAGTAACGGTCGCAGGTCAAAAGCGAATCGACGACAGATTCCGAAATAATTGGCAATCGACGGTGACTATCGTTTCTGATCTAAACGTGAACGAGCCGAGGGAAACTATAAAAGCTCCGCAAATGATCAAATATACCAATAAAATAGATCCTATTGTACCTTTCGATACTGCACGAATTTAAGTTTTCGCAAATCATGCCCACCGTAACTTCAATATCTTTTTTTTTAAGTTTAGTTTCTTAATACTTTGTAGAAAGTGTTAACGAAAACATAATATATATTTATGATATTTATGCTACACAAACTAGAATTTTTTTAAAAACTATATTATTATTATTATAGTGAGAGGTTTTTTGCCTTAAAAAGACTAATCAGTCAAATGAAACTGGATTGTAATGTATCTTAAATTACATTTGTTAACATTTAACACAATCAAATCAATCATAATTTAAAGTAATATTATGATTATGGACGATTTATCGTTTCAATTTAACACCTGTTGATATTAACAACTTACTTCTACTCACAAATGCGGCTTCGAACATTCGGTAATTGATTTATCCGATAGCTATACGTTGCAGTGACATGAGCCGGACTTACATTAAGTTGATAACAAATGATTTAAAAATGATTCCCTTTTTATTTATTTTCATCGATGATCGTTACATTATTCAGTTTTCCTAAAATAATAAATTATAAAACAAAGATTTTCATTCTGTAACCAAGCGGTTATATGCTATCGATGTTTTGCAAATATTGTTACCAAATTTCGGAAACATGTTTTGATGAAAAAGAGTAATAAAATAAATAAATTCCCCGAGTCCAAGTTACGACACGGGACGACACGGCATTCGCAACAGTTAGTGATGACACAATCGGACAGCGCGGTGCACGCGTGAATACATTTAACCCAGAAATTGAACGTTCAACGATTACTGGAACTTGTATAGTTACGGCGTTACCTAAAAGGTGCAGGGCTGTGCTGCACTTAAGCAATAGACCAATGTATATGGAGATGTGACCATGTACGGAAAATTACCTGCCATTTAAATGGACTTAAACTGTTGTACTTTCAAATTCAGCAGACTGGATTTTTTTTACAGACTGCAAATTGGCTCATTGGAAGTGTGACACCAATAAAACGTGTCATATTAATTAGAAATAAATGATTTATAAGCATTTTAATTAACTTAAACTACGTAAGTTTCACGACAAAATGCATCGATTAAAATACCACGAAATTATTTCACATGCGGCGATACATTTCAAATGTAAATTCAAAAACAAAAAGGTCCGATGACCGTACTTTATGGGTTTGAAAGAAGCAGACGCGAGTAGTCGCAATCCATCTGTGCTTATTTGGATCTGTGTCTTGGTGAATCTTTCCCAGCGGTCGAATAATATCACACAATACTTCCGACGATGCCATTACCAGTGCCCGGTTAATGGTTTTGCGAATCGATTTCTCCAGATTTGGTGACATGCCATCTAAATGATTAAAGTAATTTTTTGTTCTCTAAAGGTGATCGAAGAAACTTTTATTACAGGCCATCTTTTATGGTAAATACTTTCATTTGCTTTGCCACACAACTAAAAACGTGAAAAAAAAACTAGATAAATTCTTGCAAACTTTCTACCAGTTTTAGGAATTTTAGCATCTAGAAACTACTAGACTGGGTGGACGAGAAAAATTATATAAATTAAAAGATATCTTATGAATACTACAAAAAATAACTTTAAGCTCACCTGGAGGACAATCACACTCGTATCTCAGTTGGTCTAGTGGAGTGCATCTTCCCCCGTGGAGACATGGAGAGGGTTCGCAGGGCACGTACTCCGCGTCACAGTCGCGTCCCGTGAACCCCGGCTCGCACACACAAGTGTACGACCCGTGGGTGTTGAAACATCTCCCATGGTGGCACGGCCCAGATCCGCTCGAACATTCCACAACATCATCGATACATCGCGGGCCGGTGAAGCCAGGTGGACAGGCGCAAGAGTACCCGGCGGCCGTTGTATTGTCCGCAACGCAACGTCCTCCATTTCTACAAGGTTGCGACGCGCAGTGATCTTCATGCGAACATTCTGCACCTGTAGAAGAAACGTGACCAAAAGTTAATTTCAATTCACAAAAAACATATTTTACTCAACGACATTTCAATCCAGTTTGGATTTCTGTTAGGAGTAAACAATTAGAAATGTATTCAAAAATGTTTACTGATTTAATAAAAGCCGAGAGCTGATGTGTTTTATCTTAATTGAAATGACTTTTACTGATTTCGTGCAATATGGTCATTTTGAAATGGTCTTTTATCGTTTTCGCAAAGTAAAAACTTCAAAAAGTCCATTAATACTGATGCTAATAAGTGTTGCACACAAAGTGGATAAAAAGATGTCATAGAAGTTCATTAACTCTTCTAAATCTGGTAAACGATGCTATATATCACATATTGAAATAATAATATCGAAATTATTAAAAGGACGACAACCTTTTTTTAAAATTTATTGATTTAAACCGCTCTTTGAAATATTAGAGGTGAGTTATTTATTCATGGAACTTGACGAGCAATAAATTAAGCTACTTTTAATTGCTCTAGGCAGTGATAAAACAGCAATAATTTTTTATCATAAATTAAGATACATATTAATCATGAAACATCTTTATTATCTTTATCAATTCGAAAATAAATTTATATGATTTTCTAAGTTTCGAGTATTAAATACATAGTCTAACATTCCCTAATGACATTCCGGCTAATAAAAACCAAGTTTAACCTATAAAAGTTATAAATTACACAATTCGTAGTACAACGTACTAAGTTCGTGGCACAGAATCGTGGTGTTTGTAAGCAACGAGTAGACTCCTGGCGCCCGCAACAAATTCACAGTCAGTTTAATTGGAATGCCTTACTAACTAATCGAAGTTCGTCAAACGACAAGTGGAATTCATTCTGATTGCTCCAAATAAGCTCAATTGACGTCACTATTAAAATTTCAATGCAGTTATTTAAAAAACTCAATTGATTTTAGTTTACAATGTTTTCAGATAAGTGATTGTGTGTTTTCTTTGTAATTTTTGTGGTATATATAACACTCATGTTTTTCCCAAGAAGGTGAATAAAGAAGATTCTTGAAACAGAACAAGCATGCTCTTTTGTGATTAATGCGCGTTATTTAACGTTCAATGTTCGATTATTTCATTAGTGGACATCTAAACGGATGGTTAAAAATTAGGGTCTTATTGTAAATAAAAAGTTTAACCATGTAACATTTAAAATACGCAACTTATTGTATTATAGGCGTAAATTAGTCGCTGAGTCACTAATTTTACGCTACATTGTACATTTCATTAAATAAGCCCTTTTACTTATTTAAGCAAATTATTACATATGAAATGTAGGAAAAAAACTGATAAAAATTAATCTGCCATATCTATATTAGATATATCACCGAAACATTGCGTGAGTTGAAATAAAAAAAAAACGATTCACTACATAATACTTGCAAAAAGCACAAACCTTAGATGTCTTACCAAAACGGAATGAAAATGTGCTCGGAAAGCGAAAGAAATTAAAATTTTTGCTCGACTCCGAGCCGGTAATTGCACAGCTATAAAGATGGCGTTGCTTAGTCTTGAATTTTTTGTTCGAATACTCTACCGGTTGCGATGGCGTGTTGTAACTCATCTAACGAAGAATCCTAGATAAGGTGAATTATGAGTTTTATTTGTGTTATTAAATCTTTTATTGCGCAATGCCTTTTAACGTCAACAACAAAGAGTGTATTCCATAGCACTCAAGACTTGTTATTTCCTTGTTAGCCCATCCTTCTAGGAACTTATTTCGAAGATTACAATACAATAATAAACTCATATTGTGAATTCATGAACTGCACGTATTATTTTTAAAATATTAAAATAAAAAAAAATATTAAGTGAACTTGAAATTTTTTAAGTAACCAGTACCAATGGGAATAAGAACAAAGACAGATGTTTTAGATTAGATGCCTCACAACAGGTTATCTAAGTAGAGTCGTGTATACGTGTCTTCTTGCTTTTACAGCTTCTAAGAAAAACACTTTTGCTACATAGTTACCGAAACCACATCCTTTTGTAATACCATTTACAACAAATACTAGAGACAAAATTATTTAAACTTAGTCGACTAGACACCGGAACAAAAAATGAAAGCTGTATTTAATTGCACAACCTTCTAATAAAACCGGTCGCTGCAATTTACTTCTTTCAACAATTAACCGTGTAACAGATTGTATTAAAATGATACATGTAAAATTGTTAAGCAATTTTGAACCCTAACTTGTTAAGTTAGATTTTAAAAATGAACAAACATACTACAAAAGTTGAAAGGAAATGTTAAAATTATTATCCAGTTTACATAACTTGAAAGCTCTCGTATTTTGTAGTTTTTATTCAATATTACACAACAAACAAAACTGTAATTTTTATGAAAAAAAAAAAACAAACACGAGGCCCGCTATCTATTATTAGTATTTACAAAAATCTTTATAAAGAATAAATGCAATACGACTGTTTAAATATTTAATTCTACTTCTTTTATCGCGTTTATTTTATTTGTATGGTCCTGAAGTTTTAAGTAATCTATAGCACACAATAGGAACCGGTTAGTGCCACTCTAAGTAACCTAAATCACAAATATGTTTGAATGTGATCCGTTCATTTAGTGTATCAATAAGCACAATTTATATCACATACATAAGCATTCTATGATTAATATACGTGATGACATAATAACCTGTTACAATAAAAATAAAGCAATAACAACGTTGCACATATTTTACTTGTTTCTCATTCCAACACCTGTGTATTTTTCATCTTCGTACCGGAACTTCTAAGCTCAATAAAGTATTTCAACGAAGGAATGACTAAGTTTAAGTAATCAAGTTGATATATCGCGTTGCTCGACAACATACGACATCCGAGAAGGAAGGCAGATATTATCAATTTTGATGATCTTACAGAATTTTCAACCTTCACAGCTATCGTTCGGTCTTTTAACATTTGCCCTCGTCTATTATGAAAAAATATTTGTAGATGTTTATCTGTCACTGTCAGATTTTAAACTTTAGCTATTTGCATTATTTTTGCGATAAAAAATATTAAATTAAACACGTACCTGTGTAACCGGGCGGACAGTCGCATTCAAAAGTGTGCAGTGACGTCAATCGGCAGGTGGCACCGTTTAGACATGGTGCCGAATCGCAAGCGGCCGGCACCCGTATCTCACATAACGACGCGCTGAAACCGAGGGGACAGTCGCAGGCGAAGGACGGGGGGCCTCCGCCGACCCCCGGCCGGACCCTGCAGGTGCCGCCGTTCTGACACCGGGGACTGGACTCACTGTGGCAGGGATTCAAGTGCTGACAGAATTCGCCGGCGTAACGGGATGTGCAACTGTAACAAAAGAGAAGCAATTAATTAATATGTAGTGTATGTACCTTTAACATTAAAAAAGGACATGTAACACATTTTATATTTTGTATCACAAATGTAGAAACTCCGGAAAAAAGGATGCACACACTTTTTTTAAGCTTATAGAAAATACGAATAGTACGAGTAAAAGATACGAGTCTTTCGTATCGAATTGAACTTTTTTCGTACTAAATTAAATGACTCATTACCGATGTTTTTAAGTAAAATCAATTTGGTGTACGAGAGAAGCTGCACGAAAACGAAGAGAAGAGATAAAATTCATCCCCCATTTCGTAGAGCAAAGGATGGTTAATGTGGAAGCAACATATGAAAAGGCTATAGAAGTGGGGAGCGCTATCGCGGGAGCGGACGTCGCCAATAAATAAACGCGATAGGTGGCGGACACGGCCGTGCGACAGGCGCCGCGCACACGATATCAACTGCGCTGCCTACCTCGCTATTATTTACTCCACACACTTATATTACGAACACAATATAACATGAGTTTATAGATACTTGGAAAAAAAAAAACAGAATATTACCTACTGAGTTACTTAGTTTATATGATTTTTTTTGTGCATACCTAAGAATTTCAGATTTAGAGAAAATGTAAATAAGAACTAATTTGTTTGTCATAATAAAAATGAATCCTCTTTAATATAAAAGTTTTTCTCGCCACATCGTTTTGTAGTAATAAACGAGTGTCATTATGTAAATAAAAATCTGAATGCATTAAATATTCATAACTTACAGTAGACTAAATAAACATATCGTTAAAAATAAACGGAAATCGATAAACCAAGAGCAATATCAACAGTCACAAATATGAAATGTAATACAATATGAACCATAATGATCGAAGTGGTCTCAAAGTAATCGAATCAATGCAAGCAATCATCGCGGCTGTGGCTCAAGACGCGGCCCCGCCCACTGCCGCATTAATATTCCGAGACGCAGACAATCTCACGCGTTATCGGAACCGAAAATTGTTACACTATCAGTATTTGTGGGAAAATCATCGATTCCATAGACATTCGGAATTTATTGTTGATTCTGTACATGACATCCCAAACTATTAAATAATGTATATCTGTTACATTCATCCGTATTTGAATGTTTTTTAATTACATACTGTTAATATATGCTTAGGTAATGCTGTAACTGAATACATAGGTCATTTAAAATCGAGATTTCATATCTTTCGAATTTATTTAAAAATATTATTTAAATATTTTCAGCAAGTTAGAAAACAAAATGGTAAAAACCCACACAATAATCGAGTAAATATAAACATATCTGTGAGCAGGGATGCAGTAAAGGGAAATACAAAACTTGACCGTTTATACAATAGGTTTCATAAGAATATATCAAGAGAACACAATGGTTATTGCACTTGGTACATTCCGACGGATGCATGAGGTTGGATATTTCCAACCCGAGCCGATGCTTGTAGCTCGCGAGGCGTGGGCGGCAACGCGGCCCGTTCCTTCACACCCACGCGTTGACCTCACAAGGCTAGGGTGCTTGCACTCTACGTACTCCAACCAGATGAATGCACATATATCAAACATACATTTCATACTAAAATTACCTCCTATCATTTCATATTTGGATTTAAAACTCAACGGTTCGTTTGATCTTCGGCTTTTAGGTGTTACATTATCGAAGAAACAATGGGTACTTATTAAGTAATTAAAGATCCAAAATATATCCAATTAACAAAAAAAAATAGAACAATGAAAGCGAACGTTTTGAAGTGTCGAATGGAAACATTTATAAATTAAACGGTTGCGTATAATAATTGCAGCGAAGACGTGAGAAAATTGTTAAATAGAGTATGTTTCGTGTTTATTATAGTCGGCATGAGAGACGGCGACCACCGAGCCTTTAATTACACCATAACGAGACGAGGCAACATCGCGGAATGATGACACCGCCTGCCCGGCCGGTTATCCTGCTACCTGCGGGTAGTTATCTTTTAAAATAACAAACTGCCGCCGCTCCTCCTTTGTTCGCTCCAAGTTTGCTAGAAGCTAAATCTTCATTACCGCTTCAACTATAAATTAATATCGGCATCCCTATCG
>JAABKM020000023.1:6842988-6853234 GCA_016277805.2 Papilio aristodemus | reverse complement strand
ACAGTTTATTGAATACAAAGCATATCTTTAGTACATGTACGTGTCAAACGTCGAAATAAAAACATAAAAATGTGTTTCAAAAATTAATGGCGTTTACCAAATAAGTCTAATCATAAAGAAAAAAATACGAGTATTACTAACATTATTTATAAAATGTAAAACGACCAATATTCTTAAATGTGAAAAAAAAAAAAACAAATTTTCACCAAAATAATTAACAATGTTGTAATTGTAAAACGTCGTGTAATCTAAGTAAAAAATTGTTGAATAACATGACAAACTGTTTAATATCTTTTTATTTTTTTTATTAATTCGGTAATAGATATATTTTATATTTAACTTTTATACGGTATACTTAATATATTTTACTAACAGAAAACAATATTACTTTTAGTAACTTTGATCGAAGGGTTCTATTCAGCTTGTGAAACTTTGCACTTCGGGGTAACCTTTCGCATTAATTGGACATATACCTGTAAGCGAGCTGCCTCCAACAATAACTGCGTTACTTGTTAGTCTGGAAAGTCCACACACTAGGTTAAGTTAAATTAATTAATGCGATAAGGGTGTTGTAAATTAAATTAATTAATGATTCTTTAGCTCAGTATTAGTAACTATATGTCGTCTTACATTACTATGAATGTGATTCCAATAAGATGTAACATATATATGTATGACAACATTTACATACAATACAATCAGTTGTAAAGTCACAAGTGTAAAACTTGGCACTGCTTTTGTAAAATCATCAGAAACGAACTTTATTTAAATATGATAGAATTAAAATTAGTAATTGTATATTGTAAAATATAAAATTGACTGTACTAATGTATAAAACATATTCATAATTGTCTAGAGGAACTTCTAGAGGAAGATCTATGGTCGCACCATCAGTAATTTATGGTCTAATTACGACAAGCTTGTGTTAGACGTACCAATGAGGGTGCGAGCACCTGTTCCCAATCCTTCATTAAAGGGCCGGTATAAAGTTGCCATTAACTATCATTTGTCGTCAGAGTAATAGTTACGGCGGTAACATTCGACGCTGCTAAAATTAAAGTCCACGTTGGCGTTTACAAAACAATTTTTTTAATTAATAGAATAGTAGGAGAAAAAGTACTTTAATAAATTGCGTACATTTACGATATACGAAGGTAAATTTGACAAAAATTAAACTGCTAAAAAACAATATGAATTCCCCACAACAAAGTCATTAAATTTTTAATTGATTACTTGCGCTAATGGGGTAATTTGGTTAACATTCATAAATTCATTGCATTTGACAACTGTCAAAATCAGCCTATAAAAATATGTGACCGGAAAAATCACAGCCTAGAACCAAACATGTGAAAACTTTAAAGTGGTATTTATAAATCAATTATGGAAGACAGAAACAGTCGCCCGAGTGGTAGAATAAAGTGTTAAAATGTTCATAAAATAAGGATAGGCCTAGACTAAGACTTTTGTTCTTACAATTGTGACATCACAAAGGCACAAACATGATATGAGAACAGAATATGAAGGCTGGCGTCAGAGAAAATTAATTCTTTCTGACTATATTCAACTTCTACGCCCCAGTTTGTAATCAACTGGCGTTTTTATAATGAGGCCTCGCTCCGGACTTTTGTGCAGTGCTAAACTATCCATTGTTGCAGCTTTAAAGGCGAGAATAATTCGTCAACTGTCAACAATGAGACGGTGCATTGTGTTTGTTTGAATTATATCATTTGGTATTGTTCGTATAGTATTGTTTAGTATGCATTAATATTAGAAATAGAAATAAATTTTTGAAATCATTATTTATTCACTAAATAAGTAATGTATTAAAAAAATAAACACATCGTTTAATTCATTTTTCAATTCACAGACACGTTTATTATGTTCTCTAGTTGCAATCAGGAATATTACAACGCAGCGTAGGTCTCACTCCAAACGGTTATATAATCTGGTTGTAACGTCAAATTTACAATGTTCTCGGTCGATACTCTTTTATGTGTTAATTAAGCATTTTATGTTTGTTATTATTATTAAATAATTTTGAAAAACAATTGGAATAAACTATTCAAAACTATGTTCATACTTACTTCATCTAAACCAGAAACATATCAAGAGTACAGATAACGTTTATAGAAGCCATCTTTTGTTAAAATAACTAAGCTACTTTAGATCTTATTAAAAGACAATTGAAATTATTAAATCGTAAATTCGAGTCAATTTAATGAATGGAATCTTTAGAGGTTATAACAAATTACACAGAGACAAGAGACAAACGTAATGAGACTAAATTACGTTAGATACGAGTGATATTAATTGAAACACGTGTAAGTGTTTTGTACGTGTCCGTAATGAACTAACGGGTCTTCAAAAGGTTCGAGAATTCTAAACAATGAGCTTATATAAATGTAATTAGTAGACAATCTTTTAAGTGTAAAGTTTTTGGTCCTAGTTTATGAAAGCACTTATTTAATAACTAAATGGTCTTATTTCTACCCTATAGATCTTGATTAATGAAATTATTTCGTCTTATCTGTTTGTCATTATTCGGATAAAAAGTAAAGAGATTAAATATAAATTATATCAAAGTTTTATAAGACACGATTCAGGTATTTTCCTCAAAATACTGCCCATTCCTCGATAATACAAGCGTCAGACGTTCTGAATTTACTTTTTCTCGGAAGCTCGATAATATGTCAGTATGCCAAGGTACTCCATTTAAAATTGATGAACTCTTCACCCGAGTAAACGCACCGTTTGAGGTACCTAATTACAGTTTGGGAGTTTGATTTCCTTTTATCAAAATAATTAACTCACTTTATTTACATACTTTGAAATGTTGTATTTTCACATTTAATACTCACTAATTACTTGCTAATACAAAAAACATCTTATGAAAATAAGGACAAAGTAACGCTATGTTGACAAAGAACATTAAACAAAAAACTTATCGAGCCTTAAAAGTTCGCATGAAATGGAGTATTTTTGTAAGATTGATTTATCTTTAACGATAACATAAAATCTACAACGATTACATAAAAATGTTTTGAAATTTTACGATAATTGAACGTAAATTGTTATGATGCTGTAACATGTACGTACAGACAATCAATCAATACAAGCCGTAGAAGAAACGATTATTGCCAAACGGTCTGGGGAACGTTAAACTGTAATAGAAGGGATCTGTGCAGTAAATTTTGCTTTTTTATTACTTCGAAGTCGTGATCTCACCCGCCAAGAACTAATAATTGATGGTTACTAAGCAACTTTCAATATAGATAAAGGCAGCACTGGCAGACAGGCCGGCAGGCGGACTGGTCTAGATCGAATAGAAAGTAAAGCAGTGACAAAACAATGCACCATTTAGCTCGGGACTTTCACTCACTGCTTCTGAAACAAAGAGACTTTTGTGTAAATGTAACTAGATACTCTTAATATGGAACAAAAGGCGATCACTGTACACAATTTTGACGGCGACTACTGTACCCATTGAATTGGCCTGAAGAAATTTATTATGGTCTTTGTGAAGTATTAGAATTTCTATACACATTTTTGAGGTTATATTATATTTTCCATCTATATTTAACTCCACCGAAGTAATCATTATATGAAGAAGAAGAAAAAACACACGCACACTTTTCTCTCTCTCTACAAATAATTAGTAGCCAATACATAAATAAAGTTGCTCATAAATCTATCTTGAATACATATAATTTAATTAAATATTTAGTATTTGAACTGCGACTTTCATACAATTGAGACGATTAATCAGTTGTCACTATAAAAATTATGAATATTACTAAATATGTGAGATATTTTTCATCAATAAAACATAAAAGTAAAAGTTCCATACTTCATGACGTAAGCATAACCAAAGCAATCGTACAGTAAGTGAAAAGTTATTATGAGCAATATAAAAGAAAGCAATATTGTATTCTACGTGTATGGAAACTGATCGCTTGTGGAGCTAAATTAAAACAGGATTCCGCGTTAATTAACGAAATGCTGTTTCTGTCAGTTCAATGATGTGCGTATTCTGACATCTTTGTAAAACATTACTACGTTTTAATTATCACACCGACGGAGTTTTCGATTTTTTTGTTCAGATTAATTGTTGGAAATATGTTTAAGTATTGATTTATTTTTTAGATGCGCAAGTTTTTTAAAGTTACAATATAAAACAGCTAAAGAATTTGAAAGCGGTAGCTACCGATAGGATATTTTTTGTATTTGACATACCGATTAATAAAAGGGACTTTTTAATACAACGCATTGGTGGGTGAAACACGGAGTGCTGTTAGTCATTAAATATCTTTACATTTTCAAGTTAAAAACAGTTGACGTAGTACAGTAATAAAAACACAAGTAGCAGGATGTGTGTTAGTTATTTGCTTATAACTAAGTCAATAAGCTCTCTCTGTATAATTGTAAGCTCCTACCTCTTGTTAATATTTCAGTGGTGTTTGAACGAGCCATTAATCGAATCTAGAGTCGGATGTGAGCCACTTAGTTGCCTGCATACTTAATATCCGGTAAATGTGTAATTCAGTAAGAGCCACGTTAATGTTTGTAATGGATTTTTACTCTCAATATGAAGCTCAAGTTTGGTTTTGTGTTTTAAAAGTAAATCATACCTTAAGTTTGTTTTAAGATTTTTTTTATCACAGATATTAAATGACTTTTACTATTATTAGTGAATATAACTGAAAATATAATATGGTACGATGAAAGTTCTTTATTTCCTTTTAGCCTACCACCCTGTTCAGGAATAGGAATTGAAATGATAGTGTGACATCTAATATTTGCACAAAAAAAGTCTATGATATCTTACTACTGTATTTGTTATTGTAATAACAAACGGTTATATTTCAGACTGAGATATCAGCGATATCTATTCAAGGACATCTTCCTCTCCAAAAATATTTATACTTTACGGTTATATCTCTTGAGATTTAAGTTCAAAGTTTACGCGTTAAATATTTACATAATAATAAAAGTGATTTATCAGCAATATTTTGCAGTGTTTAACACATTTTGAAATATTTAAATGGTAAATACAGCCATGTACTTTAATTGTTGTACCATGTACGAAATTTAAGTGTCCTTGGATTAAAACAAAGCTACCGATCGCTACTATCAAATTATTTTACAAAAGTAGAAGATATTTTAAAGTATCAATGTGAAAGAGTTGTGATAGATTAATAAATGTAAAATATAAAAATGGTCATTTTTTAAACTTGCACAAAAGTAGGTAGTTTCATTGCAGTATTTTGGAGAAGTTTGTATATTTAAGTAATCTTAAGTAATATCTGCACGTAAATAAAGGCTCATCTCGCGCGAGGTTACAATAGCATTAGCATGCGACTTGCACTGCGTCGATGCAATAAATATCGAGTAGTGAGAATCTGTTCCGGCCTCGATTGCCAACTCGACGGAGCACGTGCGTTATATGCTACGCTTTATTCCTCTCACTGAGGGGAGAAATGTGCTACGTACGCCTTTTTATTTTATTATTGTTACTCTTTTGTTTCCTTTCATTAGTTCTTTTTAATTTTTCAGTCAAGATTTTAAGTCATAAGTACCCGTTGTAGGACAGAAGTCATCTACCGTAAATCACCTCGTCTAGTTTAAAGGAAATCAATATTTCAATCTCAATTTTATTTATTTTTTATACACTACTCTGCTTTGCGCAGATCATCTGGTTATCAAGAAACTAATATATTTTGTCAGTTCTATCGCTAAAATTATAAGTTTAATATCTTTTCAAGAAAATAAAGACATACAACGTGAAATTTCTTACAGAAGACGTAACAAGTACTTATCGAAACGAGAAAACCTAAACCAGGAAAATAATAAAGGAAAATATCTCGTGTTTCTGCGACAATTGCCTGGATATTCGCCGAGACGTTTCAGTTATTGCGGTATTTTTTTCTCTCTCGAGACGTCTGGACTTTTAATGAAACATTACCAGATATAACTTCATATGTATTATGATTAATTACCTACCTAACATGTGCATTCTTCATTAGGGTTTTGATATGAATTACTGTTTGCTTTTTTCTATTTGTTGAATCGAGAAAAAATGTTCTTCTAGTTAGAATTTAAAAGAAAAAAAAAACTTTGTTATTGTGAATAGATAACTATTTTATTAGAATAATCGTCACTAAATTATTGAACGTGTGAGAATAGAATCGTGCACACCAAAACAAATTGAAACTAAACAAAAGCAATAGATATCAATTTAAAGCCAACGTTTACAATTGAAAACCCAGTATGTGGTGTAAAGTCACGATTCGTTCGGGGCGTATTGTTTATTTCGCAATAGCAGGTGCAGCCAGGTATCGGCGGTGTGTTGCGACAAATGGACTCGCTTTGCAGACAACTCACGTATCTCTGATAAGACCCGACATATGCGCTCGACGAATGGGTAAGGTTAGGAAATGAGGCCTTCTATGCTAAGTAAAGGGGAACAGGAACTCGAAATGTCTTGATATTTGTTTATTTTAAAATATTAGTGATACCTCTTGCGATTAAACAATGAACACACGGGTGGAATTCTTAGATTAATCATATGTTTTCAAATATATTTAATAAGCTTAATGACTGCTTTAATAAAGTCTCATAATGTTTTGTAAATTGATAGATTAATCATATACACTAAGTATTTTTTTTCGTCTGTCACGTAGTCTGTTATCAATTCATTTGCTGTGCCGAAGTTTCTGTTATGTTTTACTTACGTAAATCCTCTATATCAGTATTGGGTGAAGTATGATGATAGGCGGAACTCCTGTCGCTCTAAATTACTTGACTCAAATTATTTTCTCTAAAATAACTGAAAATATTTTTCCATGTTACTTGAATTGTCAACTCTGCTGTATTACGGCTCTTTAATTTGTCGGAGTTATCTTGCTCCAGCCACTCAGCCACTTAGAATCCGCGCTGAGGGATATATTTTAGCTACGTACACTCTTAATTAACTTGTGTTGTTAATTTCAGTGTCCGTGTTCCTTCGTCAGCGTATATTTAAATAAATAAATTAGTTATTTTTATAGAAAGTGAACTTTTATGAAGTTAATGATATCATTAAATAGCAAAAATGCTGAGGTCATCGAGCCATATTGAGTAGCTCGCCTTCGCTTGAAGAAGCAGCAGACGAGAGCAAGAGAATGAACGGACATTATTGAATGAAATGTAACTTAATAATCTTTTCCGAAAAGCTAGAAAAATCAATTTATTCAAATAATTAATGAAAATATTAAACAATGAACCCATTTATTTCTTAATAAAGAAAAAACAGACATTACATTAAAGAAATTAAATCCAATAAAGCTCTTAAATAAGATCCGTAAAAGAAATCGTCAGCAATAAAAACGTCGTAATGCTCGTTTAATGGTAATTTTAACTTTGTAATCATTACATATACAGACGATTGAAACTAACGTCCATACAAGGAAGTAGTGTCAACGACACCCAGCAATGAATGCTGAAGAAGCGATGCGTACGGACTACGGACGGGTAAACAACCCGCGACAAGATTTCGCCGGGCACCAAATAAAAAAGTTAATTGCGCGAAACCGACGGGGAATTTTATTCCTTTGAACTGTTCCCTCGAGTTGTGAATGAAGACCGCATTGCTGACGGCCTCCATTAAATTATGTCAATTGAAATGTTTCACAAAGGGGATTGTCTTTGGTTCACTGAGAAACTTTCTCTTTTAAATCGACGATGAGTGTTTTTATTGTGATATTTATTAAAAATAAGCACGTGTCGATGGATAGATTATGACAATGGTTTCTATTGATGTAATTATGACTAAATTTTTACGTTTCATTGATGTTATAAAAGCCTTTACAAATACCCTATATCTGAGCCATTAGTCGTCAAATGTTAAACGTACCTATAACATTCGATCTAATATAGCGGAGTCCACTAAATTACAACCTTAACCAGATGATCGGTCCGGTCGGCCCATCTATACGTAGTATAGTAGTCTTGAAGCAATGACTTTTGGTTTATAAAAATAGTTTTGTCATTTACAATTTATTGTCACCGAGTGACAGTTTCTTAAGTTGCTTAACATAATTATGTCGAAAAAACGTTCCCCCGCTCTGTCGATCTCGATAACAGATTGCAATATCGACGCGGCATCGACGGTTTGTGTGCACTTCAACTCGAACAGCTGATTGCTCGTTACAGTTCCGTTTGCCTTTCGATTCGAATGCTAACGTCGGCATTGTTAGCTCAGTGAAACAAACAGTCCATTGTTTTACCCGTAAACCTGAATTCAGCATTAAATATTATATTAAGATGTACAAATTTTGATAATATTGAAAAATAAATCACACCGGTAAGCCAGAGGGGGAAGATTACGGATTTCCGTTTGTCGCAATTCCTCGCACATTTCTATCGCTTCTTTTACACCCATACATATATCTATCGTATTTTGTTTGATTTGTTACAAACTGCCTCGGTGGCTCAGTGGTATCACGTATTACGTATACGGTACCGCTGCAACGCTGAGGTCCCCAAACGTATGTCACCAATCTGAACGATGTAAGTCCTAAGCCGACATCTCCTACCGACTGTCACTTACTTTATGAATGTGAGATTTCGAAGTTACGAACATGGTATGATACTGTATATATGATCGTTCACCAACTAAATATTGACATCTTTCATAATACTTAAGAACATAATAATTTGATATCAAAAGAGAAAAGCCCTATCGGGTTAAATTTAATCAACGGGTTTCATTCTCTAATCTGTTTGGTTATAAGATTAGAAATTTTTATTCTTATAGTTATTATTTTTTTTTGTATTTAGGTGAAGTGTACTCTACATAAATACAATAATATGAAGACTTTAGGAGCTCTTCAACCTTGTTGAATGTCACCATCAAAAGTCTAAATTGAATAGGTCAACAGGTCTCATTAATATTCCAGATTCAAAGGCGACACAGGTTTCAAGTCTAGACTTTTACGGTCCGGTATTTATCAATTGTCGCGCACGTTGCCATAGCAACAGGTAACCCAGTCTAATTTGAATGTATTTGCATCTGAAATAGTTTCGAGTCTTGTGTTTTTTTTTTACGAATGATCGAACACTTTTATAATGCAATTGACCTTTCGTCGGCTGGAGCTGCTTTATGTTTTATGTTGATTTTAAAATTATCTGAAACCGATACTTTTGCGAAACCGGATCCGTTTTTGCAATATATTTGTTTTTGCCTCTATTGAAAAGCTTTTTTTTTGTTTTTGTTAGATTGCTCAATAATCTTTAGATAATCTTTGGAGTTGCGATAAAACTCTTACTTTTGTTTTCTGAACTAATTTGAATCAATATATTTGGTGTGGTGACACCAATCCATTGTGAAGTTCGACATTTTATAAACTATCTAAATTAAATAAATTTTGAAAATAATTATTCATTCACAATTTGACTTGTCATTTTTCGAACAAATCTAAATATTTAATACAATTTACATATAATTTAACAAAGATTAGTATATATGCATCGTTCAGGTCATCATTTAATTATCTTTATTGCTTGGATTAACACTAAAAAGTATTTATAATTCCAGTTATATATTAGTAATTAAACCTTTCTTCGTCTATCAGTCTGTTTTTAACTTAATGTCGTTTCAAACTCCCGTGTTCTGTAACTTCAGTATAATTGTTTTAAGTCGATTGCATTACGTGATCGGAAGCGCAATATTGACTCGGGAGAGCCTCCGTGATACTAACGTTCCGATTAACTATAAAAAAAAACATTACGAATGAAACAAGCGAACATTTAATGGAACAGTCATTTTATTTTACAAAAGTAGATAGTAACATTTGATTTTATAATAAATTTAACGACATTCTTTAAAAAATTTGATTAAGTTTGTTCTAGGAAATGTTTGTCACTTAATAGCGTCTAAACATTTAACTATGGTACTCAATTACGAGTGCCTCGTTTAAAGAATACAAAAAATATCTGAAAGCGTGAGAAAAACATAGAACGTATCACGTTTTACAAAGGAATGTTAACAATAGTGTTAAAAAATTATCACTTCAAGCGTTAATTTAGAACAACCGTTAAACAACTTACAAATAGGTCGGCACGAACGTTTTTTGAATACTTGTTAAATTTACAAACGTATTTAAAACATACTTATGTCTGTAGTATAAGCCTGTAATGTATTTCGGGAAAAATCCAAGAGAAACACACAGATCACTTGTAGACATTTAATGGCTGACAACCAACTAAC
>JAABKM020000023.1:6817145-6830283 GCA_016277805.2 Papilio aristodemus | reverse complement strand
TGCCCGATATGGCGATGGGCTCGCCCCCTATCACAATTTGAGACGGAAAAACACATGGCGAAATGTAGGTACACTAAGTTGCACCTCTGCCTACCCCTTCGGGGAATACAGGCGTGAGATGTGATTTTTTATGATTTGGTTATTATTGTGCCTACAAACACGATCCAAGTGGACCACATTAATTCAATTTTCGTGTCAAAATCAGTGCGGGATAAAATACTCTGTGACCGCAATGCAACCTTCTCGACACCCTTTTCTGATCGGACGGTCGATAAGTATAATTTGGCAGCTTGTATGTTTTAGGTTCTAAAATCTCTGACAGTTTATAAAATTAATATAAAAATATATATATTTATTATTCTATTTAAATCACGATACCTGTTACTTAATATTGTAACATTGGTACATAGTTACTTGTAAAACAAACTGTCTCAGTTGTAGAAGTTTTAAAACACAATCAGTTAATGTTTTCGATTAACATTTTTAATTTCCCTTTCCCCTATTCACCAAGTATTTTTTAATCAATGAACAAAATAAAAACCCTAGGGACAAACGACAGAATTCAAATCCAGGGAGCATAATCTAGTTTGTATCTCATTAGTAAATTTGATCAGAACGTGCAACGGTTTATACAATTACATGGCAGTCGACAGCCGACGCCAAACGCAGTTTACAGTGTAAATTGAATTTCAATCATAATTGCAAAACACTGTACAACAAAGCGTTGTTAATCCTAGTATTTCTAACTAAAAAATTAAAATGAATGTTATATACAAGGTCTAGGATTCTAATTCGGGTCTGGCAAAGTGATAATGGATTTTTCAATTTGATATCAGCCCGGAGTTTTGTGCCCGATATGGCGATAGGCTACGACGAAAGGTAACTGCTCTAGTTGCACCTATTCCCACCCCTGCAGGAAGTATAGGTGTGAGGATAACATCTTGGAATTATTGGAATAAACGATTTATATTGTGTAAAAACTTAGGGAAATAAATATGTTATTAGAAAAGAAAGGCCAAGTTGGCATACATTTGAACCATACTTTTCAAAACATTCTCCATCCACAGAATCTCAAATGAATTATTCAAACGACGTAAAAAGACACGAATGTCTACTTAATGTTATTAATATACTTGCAACGGTAATTCACGTACCTCATGATCAAAGTAACTTACGCCAAGTTATTATGTAACTTAGTGGTAACTTGACATTAGTTATGTCATCGACAATACTGTTTATTTTAAAATTTCATAAGGGTTAGGTAAACAATTCTGTTATATTGCGAATTACAGCGACTTCAAGAAAATCTGTTATGAAGGTCAATAAATAAATTACATTTCTAAAGCTACAATTAATTTCATGAAATAGAAATACGTGAGTACGTAAAATATATAAGTACGCAAAATATTAAAAAGCTAAAATCTCTGAAAACATTTTCTATTACCTGCTGATTAAGCAGACAATCCATGTGACGCAATTAGCCTCACTTCGTACAATAAAAACAGATGTCGAGATTATAAATATGTACAGGGAAAATATTTACTTCGCTATATACGTGTTAAAATATTTTATCCTCAGAATATTTATTCCAGGTTCTCAAGTAATATTTGAGGGTCAAAAATATAATGTATTTTCGTAATATTACCGTAATATAGACCCCAAATACACAAATGAGGTCTCACCACTTTTTACCAATCGAATTAAGAATTTGTAAGCCCGTCACAGAACAGTCAAAGAATTTGATAGTAAAATATCAAGAGTAAACAATTCCAAAGTTTGCTATAGACTTGATCTGAGTCTTAAATTAAACGCCTGCCTTCCCAATTACTGTAATAAATGCCACCTGATATTACGCCAGCCAACTGGCGTAATGTCACGTGGCATTTACTCCACTATTTGTAACACTTTTAACTCATAAAACATACTAAATTAAATTATAAGAACAAAGCGTTGATCTACTCACGCCAGCAATTCTGAGGAACGTTTAACAAATAAATCATTTCAAAGTCATCTCAATACTCTAATTAAAAGCAATGTTAATAATACTTGCTACAAAAGAGAATAGAAATTTTGCCAATTACAATTTATATTGGTGTAAAGAAAAGTGGGTCTCTTTGTAAGGCAGCGCAAACAATAAATTATAATGAAAACTGTACAGCGGCTATTACTGAGCAATTAATCACAGGACGCCTTTGATGATAAAAAAATTGAGAGAAAAAGAAATACAGTTTATTACAATATATTAAGCTGTAATTACAATACGTTTAAAAACGACAGATTGACGTTGGCGTTTATCTTCTAAATGGCATTAGGTTCAATTTGTAGAAATTATGCTTTTTCTTCGGCTAATAGCTGTTGGACCTTGAGGCATTGACAACTGCAATAGGGTTTTATTTTAGTTAGTCGAATTAATTTTGTTTAACGCCTCCCTCAAAAGCTTTAGTTTAGGTATTATATTAGTTTTTTTGTTAAAATTACGGTATGGTACATGGTTTTTAGGATCCGATGTAAAGCGTAGCGTACGAGCAAGCGGTTTACCTCATGCAAAGTAATGTATGCAGATGCGTCAATGGACAGACATGCGTAGAAAGACATCCCCTACACCCCCAAATTATCTTCTTCTGCTCATCCTTTTCTTATTAGACAAGGTTGGGAAATTTCAGACGAAACTCAAAATACTTCTACTTTACGCTTGTCTTCTGTGAGGTGATATTTTCAATGGTCGATTTTCTTAGTTGCTACGATACATTTAATTAGATCTTTGCACCTCAATAACAAAATATCTGATAAATTTCTCGTCTCGAATGTAAAGATTCTACATATACGTTACGTTGCTATCCCTGACAACTATGGTGAAATGTGTCGTAACTAGAAAAGGGAAACGAAGAAAAATTCTCAAGGTATCTCGTGTAGACGAAACGTTGTAATATCCTTGCCAACCTTGGCATGTTGCTAACTGGTCCTTACATATTAAGAGATACTATTAATATGTTACTGACGAGTATGTGTTAAATTCCACACATAAATATACATACACACTTGTACTATAGTAGTGTTATACTTTTCTTATTTATGATATAAACATAACATTATTGTAACAAACCTCTTTATTAATATCCTTCTTGTACAATACATATTATACTAACAGATTTTTATCAATTTCAAAAATTTGTATACCATTATAGATTGAATATTTAATATTTCTAACATTTTTTAAACATGTTATTTCTGTAAAGTACTCACGCATCTATCTAACCTTCCTATAACTTTAAATTTCGTAGGTGGGTACTTTATATATCATAGGCGTTTTACTAGCTTCAGTTAACGGTAACCATGAGATGAATGGCGCCAACGTTATCACTTTTTAAAGTTACATGTAATCGATACAGACAGTATGCAATCGACACCAACACAATCGAGTTAAAATCGTGTTTCTTGCGAGAACAATAAATGTCGATTAAAAAATAAACCCACGCGGGTTAGAGTTAACAAACGATTATTGTATACAAACACTGCGCAATGTTATTGGGTGATTAAATTTTACGACAGCGTGTTGTTTGCTCAACAGAACGACACTTGCACCATCTTCTGTTGGAATTCGTAATGGTCACTAAAAACTTAAATTTAACTTAAATTCTAACTGCTAAACTAATGTCAAAAGTTGTCAAAAACTATTTTTTTTTATTTCATACAGTTCTCTCTGTGAAAGTTTACTACTAATTTTGATTAAGGCATGTAAAAATTAAAATATGAATTTGCGTGTTAACATTTTACTTGGAGGTGAGGTGGAGGTAATATTTCCCCCTTTCAACGCATAAAAACTAACCGTCTTATAAAGACCCTAACAGACTGATTATAATAGACAGGGATACCATGACTACGCATTCACAACAAAGTATTCTGATATAACCTAACTTTTATTCAGTTTATAGATTATTTTGTGAAAAGAAAAAAAAATAGTTTAGAGGATGTTGTTCAGTAAAATAAGGTACAAGTTCTTACATTTAATGATATTCCATTGCCCGACTTCGAATTTGAACCAGAGACAGCTATGCATCCGTACCGTGATAGAACTGCGCCACAGTTAAAGACATTAATAATAACATAATTCGAATAAAATGTGCAATAAAGCGTTCACGATTCGGTACTGTTGGTACTTACTGCATCGTGCCGAACCCTATTAACTGCATCCTATCAAAGGCCCTCTTCCGCGCGCGCACCGGGAAGCGAGCCGTGACTGACACCCGATACGACCGGTCAGGTTGACGCTTCACCCGGACTCTGTAAGACATAAGCCAAAAGCGGATTTAAACTTAGTATATTAAGTAAGCATGGGATATACAATTTCCTTTTAAAAACAACGGGCCCTTGCAGTAACTTCTTCTTCTTAATTTGTATAATACCTAATTACTTACTAAAGAGATAGTTACACTCGTAGTTGACCGTTTCTAAAAATAGTAATTGCCAATTGACTGTACAAATTCGAATTTGAGGTGTTACCTTGCTCTAGGTTAGGTTAGATGTCAAAAATTCAAATAAAAGAAATATATACCTCTGCCTATGCTCCCCGAAAGGGTAGGCAGGGGTGCGACATAATGGACCCACATTTCGCGATGAATCCAAATCGAATAAGAAAAGATTAACTGAATGAATTCTCAAGCTATAAAATTGCATCAAATATTTATTAATACAACTTATACCAGCGTCTAAAATCGATTGAGTGTATAGGGAGTCAATATAGCATTAGGTAACGGTACCGCCACGGGTTGGTTAAAATAATGAACAAATAAAGGTCAATAACGGTAGAGGTCCTGCTGTACCGCCTTCGTGCCTAGGATATCGCTTGTTATAAAGCGCAGGCGCATGGGGTGCTCTTGTTATATATTTTAATTAAATAGATACGTTAGTAACAAACATGGACTCGTCCAATACTTTGTAACAATTCTAGAAGCTTGGAATACAAATATTTTGATTATATCACAAAAACTATGTAACGCTTAAAATTCTTTACATGTTACGATTTTACATGGGAATAAACACAGCTGTTAAATTTAAAAGTAGATGATCAAGTTTTACGATTCTTTTATTTTACGAGTTTTCTCTTTGGGTTTTAACGTTGTTCTTCATCCAAAGTTTATTTATGTTTTTTATATTTGACGAAAAATTTTATTCGTGTAGTAAGACACTATCTTAACATTTTCTTGACAACCACCATATAGTTGAAGGGGAGACCAATTTAGGCATATTGTAAACTGTTGAAATAAGAATGATAAACTAAAAGATGCATACAGTTGCATGGGATGGCCACCATAATTCTATATGATAATGTTACAAAAATATACACATGAATTTTTGTGGTGTTTTAATATTTTCACATATAAGTCTTTGTTTCATTAAAGTACTATCACATAGGAGAGAAACTAGCTTAGTTCTCACGGTATAATCTGTTGAGAGTAAATAAAATACACAAGCTATTTTAAATTAAGGGTTTATTAACATAGGGGTGAAAATCGTTTGCTTGTGGAGATTGCGAATTGGTAAATCATCATTGTTGTATTGATTGAACGCGAATGAACTACTTTACACGATATCTATTAATATAGCCTATTAGCTGCTTTAGTAAAACATAAATCTTCTAGTTACATCTATATTGCAAGGTTCGGACATGTTTTGTGTATACACTTGATGGGACAGTGAATTTAAATCACTGATTAAATTTGTTGCATCATTGTGTTGCATTGCATACACCTGTTGTATTAGTGCTTAGTAATTCGTTTCTTAGTTTTTTAATACCCCTTACTGAGTTAAACAGGTAATTGATGTCGCCAACTTAAAAATAGGGTGCGATGTTTCAAAAGCAAAAAATCGGAAATGTTCTTATAATTCTTTTAAAGATGCTTCCTATAGCCACTATCACTAGATCCAACATTTTGATTATGTAAGACCTTCTGTGACATCAAACTATTTATTACAAAAATAAATCATCCCCAGCTAAATTATTTGCTGGCGACATAAAGCCTCGCACATGATGTACGACCTTGTTTATTTAACTACTATCATTGCACACTGATAACTGTAGGTTCATCATTAATTTATTAACTAGTGAAAAGAAAAACGCACTAGTGCCGAAAACTTATTATAGCGTGGAAGGAGTATAGGCTCAGAGAAGATTCAATAAGGTAATGCTAGAGTACTGCGTACCATTTTTGATCGTATCACTGAAGAGGCGTAGTTGTCAAGGTCAAACAAAACTCAGGTGTTAAGGGTCAAGCACTAACCTTCATTTATATACGGATTGATGTGACCTCTAGGCAAGGCATATGTATAGTAATCTTTTGTCTCGGACCGCGCACTCTTCTGACTTGGCTACCGTGACCTCGAGTTCGTATTCGCTTTTCACGTCGGAAGCGAGTCATTTTGTGCAGAATTGCAGCAGTTTAGAAAATTGCTCCTTCAGCTCTACCTATTACTGATTTTATTCTCCACGCAGCTCGTATAATGGATCTCACAATAAATACCCTACATTTTTATTGTTCTTTGTGAACTATAGGTATTTTTAAGTTTAAAGTTATTATTAAACGGAGCGGAGCTTTAATGCGTTTTAGTGTACTTTACGTTTAAATTAAAATTTTCCTTTTGACCATATTTTTTTAAATGATAATTGTCAATTAACAAATATTGCACAAATACAGATTATTATTTAAAAATTCTTTGATCCTATAAAAAGCCTTCTGGATAAGCCAAAACTTTGATTTAATTTCAAAAGACATAAGGCTGTACGTCATTTGCATTACGTTCCTGCTTAATTTCAACTAATGTGCTGGAATTTTATATTAGTCAAATTTAATTGCATTTTAGAGATATCCAAAAGGAAAGTACAAAACCTACGTCCTTATTTTAAGTAGATCTGTTTTAAACTTTTAATTAGGTCATTTGCACAAGGATATTAAACTAGAAAATTAAAACCGACTAAGCTAACTTTTATGATGCAGTAAACTCGCGATTTATAACGCCTGTAATATATTCAAGTAATAAGTTAGTTGATAATACATTAATTAGCGTTACTTCATTCCCTCAGTTATTAGTCGGAACAGTAATAATTCCATTTTATGATGTCTAATAAATATATTTAATGGTGTTTGAGAACTGTGTGACTAATGTCTTTGTTTGTTTCAGATTACCGAATAGATTGATCGAGAGTAAACTGGACAAATTATAACATCACCATGGATTCCGAAAGGTAATTTTAATTTAACTTTAACTGTACTTTTCATTTAGAACATATCTCTAGCCTCTTAGTAAGAGAGAATGTGTTGCTTCTCTACCAGAGTGTACCAGAACAGCACTCTATGAGAATATTTTGTTTCGGTATTATTTTAGTAAATCAAATAATTTATAACCGTTTAAAAGTAATAAAGTAAACAATTTAGTCTCGGTAATGCAATCGACACCGAAACAGGTTATTCGATCAATGCAACTCGTAAAAAATGTGTCTCGCGAGAGAGCTCCGTTAATCTCAACGGCCTTGACACCGCAACAATAGCTCGGACCCGAATGGCACGTGGAAATATTCGAGAGTTGCGACACGGACCAATTTGTTCGTAATCGCTCGAGGTAACGCATCTTCACAATTACAATCAATTACATTTGTTTAATTGTTTTTTTTTATTTATTTCAACAATTAGATAATAAGAGATAAATGAAGGTTTTATAGCTTTTTATAGATAATAAATTAAACATATGTGTGTTATAATATAATGCGATAAATTTGTTACTTGCGGAAATTATAGAATAGAATCCAAGTCGTCAACAGATTTTGTCGGATTTAGGAGGCATTCAGTTACGTAAAGACGTACCTTATTTTTCCAGAAAGGAATATGTACTGTAGAAGTTTTAGCCGTGTTGTATCATTGTACCTACTATCAAAGGGCACAATGAATTCACAAGGTGACTTGGTCACATTTTGCAAGGATGTTGACGTTATTGCAATTTATGAAGGTTAGATATGGCCACTTAATGCAAGAAACGTGCTCTAGTAAACAGAGACAGACGACTATGGCTTAGATGACCTAGATTCATCTAGTAGCTCTGAGAGTAAAATACCGAGAGCGACAATTGTATTGACCTATTATTTACAAATCATTATAATAATTTATTAAATTAAGGACTTAGTTGTCCTCCAGACCACTATCTTACTTCAAACGTGCTATAGTTTTATTTACTATCAGACTGTTGCTTAATTGCACGCGTGCAAGTAGTCGAATCAACAATTGTTTTATAAATAAATTTGTGAGGCTGCTATCTCGTAATCTATATTGCTTTCGCTGTGCCTAGCGCGGCGCCTCGTGCCCTGTGATATGAACCCGAGTGCTACCGGGTAGCGATATTGTAGTTGTAGGGTGACCATGAACATATTGTAACATGTGTTATTGAATTTAATTTTTACCTTTTTTAAATATCACGATTGGGTTTTTACTTGATCTGATGGAAAAGGTCGCAAAATTGATGTATTTATTTTTAAATATAAATAAAGTTCAACAAAGTTTATTAGATTTACAATATTTTATACATTAAATATAGAGATAATCGTCTTAAGTAAATATTTAAAAATGATAATCCGGGGTCTCGCTTCTATTTATTTATATCTGAGTAAAAATAAACCGTCGTCATATGTTTTATTGTTGACAATTTTTACATTAGTTATAAAAGATTAAGGAAAATATAGAAAAAAAAATTTTTAACTAAAATAATTGTCATCCTTGTTACGTTAGGTAACACCGACGCGTGCGCTGGCGCCGGTTCAGTCGCAAGCGATCGGAGCCTGCTGCGTTATTGTTTAAATTTGCATCATTGCGCCATTTGCAATAAAGCCTATAATGCAATCGAATAAATATAAAACAGTTTGTGTAATCAAGTCCAATAGCATTATCATGTGAGTTCTTGTACTAGGAGAAAGATTTTGTAAAATCTTGTGTACAAAAAACCTGAGACTATATGTATACTGTAATGATATAAGTGTATTCGAAAATTAGAACTCGAAAACAGATTTTACATTTATTTAATCAAATTATAGGTAATCCAGAAATTTGTAGCTACTATGAAGGGTGAATATTTTTTCTTGCGAATTAAAGAATTACAGATACATAATAACAAATCTTTTTCTCCATATTTACAGTAAAATGGATCATACTAAAACTTATGGGGACGCTAGAATTGCGTGGGCAGTCTAATAGTATTTGAAATAACAGTATATTCTAGGTAGTATTGGTTTCAATTAGACGACAATTGCATATGTTTGCGGTCAGACAATATGACTACAAAGTGCCGAGCTTTGATTTCAATTTCCAATATGATATATATGTCAACTTTATTTCAAAATGTGTTTTCTGGTTTTTGTTTTTTTTATTTAGATTAGTATCAGTTTATCGTAAATTTTTAAAGTGACCGATAAAAGTGAAAACTCAACCATCAAATCATAATTACCATCTTGTGATGGGCGCGAGCCTATTGCTATATTGAGCACGAATTCCAGTCTCTGAATCGAATTAAAAAAAAAACCAATATCACTTCCCGACCCAAGAAACCGAGACTTTAGCAATGTGAATATACTTCGTTGCACCAAAATTCGTTTTTGTAGCTAGCCTCTTAGATTTCGTGTGTAGTAGCGATGTGGTTAGTTTAAGTGGAGCGCGTTCACTACGGACATAACTCACCGGCGGCGAAAGTGCGTCCCAGCTGCGGCAAGCACGTGCCCTGAATCGAGCATTAAACACTAACAAAGAAGTTTTTATGTTACAGCAATGTCATTGATTTGGTCATTATCTGTAATATTTGGTCCGTTTTATAAAATATAATTTAGTCTTTGTTTTTTTTTTTTTCTTTTCAAAATCGTTTAATAATGATTATTCGAGTCAGCCAGGATATTGTAATGGCTTACATATCATAATTAAAGAAAAACTATGTCGTTTTCATACACACTGAATGTAGATAGGGATTTAAGTTTTCAATCTTAGAAGCATTGTTGACGCCCCTCAGGGAGTTTTTTTTTAAAGTAAAATAGTTAGAAACAAAAACAAATTCTCTAACTATAGCTAGGTAACTGGGTTACTGGTTGCATTGTTATTGAATTTTTCTCATTGTGGGCATTTTGCATGATGCTTTATCTATCACTTAGCCTGTAACATACATTCGTCAGTTTGAGTACTCGTACACGAGTCATTATACAATGAGTGACATCGAAATGTCGTTAACATTCCATTTTTGTATGTAAATTATATCCATTGAAGTAGGTTTAGTAATTGTTACTAAAACAAACATTTTGAAACTTATTTCGCAAATAGTATATATAAAGAAATAAAAATGCAAGTTGAGCTTACGTCGCTTTTCGTTTTATAGAATATAAACTAAAATTAATATAAACAAAACCATTTTATATATAAACTAAAATTAAATACGAATACAAGTTAAAAAAGTAGCATCTTTCAAATGAATAATTTCATTGGAGACGCCGATGAATCCAGACTCGAATATTTAATCTATGATTATTTCAAGCACGAATACTATTGTACAGTAATTAAATATAAATCAAAATCCGTAATAAAATTTTATAAACTGACATGATAAATGTATAAATTATAAAAAGGTTGCTCCGTGATATTTATGAGTATAGAACTCTAGAGAAATGTGACAAGCGGAGAAACAAAACGTGCCAAACGTCTGCCAAGCGAGGCACGTTGTTATTTATCGCGGTGACGTCTTTGAAATATTTGCCAAATGCTAAAGAATTTGCCTGAATATGCTTTTGCTCTTAAACGTGTGTTTAAAAGTTATCTTTATGTGACGATAAGGTATAGTGGATTGTACCCTTAAATCATAAAAAACAGCACATATATTCTTTTATTGAATTTTTAGAGAAATTATTAAATATCTTATTTTATCATTAAAGGTATTATAACACCAAAGTTATGTCATCACAGTAGTGATTAAAAAAAAATATTAAAACCTGTTAAATTAAGATCCGCCAACGATCATAATGTTTTTATAAAATTTGATTAAATAATATTACAAGTACCTTTCTTATTGGTGATAATAAATTTAGGTAGCGATTTACTCACGGGAAATTAAGAAGATTGCAAAGTTTAAGTGTTCGAAGAATATTTTCTTCAACATATTTTTTTTTCACAATGTACAAAGAAAGTAAAATTATTTCCAAAGTTTTGAATATTTTAAAACAACATTGTGAACTGATATAACCTGCACGGTCTATTCCTCGTTTTATTATTATTATTAATCTGACTAATGACTAGAAAAAGTAATTAAATAAATTATTTTGTTTCGGGAATAAATTACGGATTTGGGTAAACAAGTATAATCTTTATCCTTTTTCACCATATTTCTTCGGATCTAAATGTGGCCTAACTTGATCATATTATTGCTGTATGTAATTGTCACTTATTACATTTGATAAACACTTGTGTTGCTTAAAAAAATATACACAAATTTTTGACCCGATTGAAATTGAACTCAAAACCCACGTTAAATATTTTTTATTTAACTTGGTTAGTAGATCATCGTACAAACTCTTATTCAGATACATATCACTGACGTTAGAAGGTTAATAAGATTGAGAAAGCTTTTTGTTTCATATCATGAAAGCCTTTCGTAACAACAAACAACGTTGTACATTTTACTGTCGTCCCGCATGAGTCTATTTGTACGTGAACATAAAGAGTACAATGCCAACAAAGAGGTTTAGGATTTATGGACCTGTTCTATTTCCGTTATTAATGTTGGAATTTTGTTTTCTATGTTGGCCATCATGGAACGTCTATAATAATGCAATGGTACTAATTTAAAAATCCATTTTCTGAATAATGTCCTTCCATAAACTATATTATTTTTACGGTACAGTTCATAAACAACTCAAACCAAATACAGACAAGTAAGCAGAGTTTACAGAATTCATGTGTCCTGTACATATTGATTGACTATGTGTACTTTCATTTTTTTTAATATATTTAAAATATGTAGATTATGACAGTCCTAAAAGATTTTAATTAGAAATAAATTAAAACGATATCAATGATAGAAATGAAGCATTCGTTTTTACAATACTTTTGCTTTAACCCGCATGCAACAGTTGATTATTTCCTTACATTTGCCGACATAGCAACTAAACCAAATTAAATAGTATACGGGCCGCAGGATATTGTTCAAACCACATAACACCTGAGCATAGAAATGTTACATTTTTATCTTGCTTTCTTTCTAAAGACGTATCTAACCTAAAATCTATAAGTTAATCGAAACGATATTTTACATGAAATAACAGTAATTTACAAATACAATGTAAATAAGCTTCTACATTGATTCATTTCTATTTTGGTTGATTGATTTTTTTTATTCAGCTTTTTATAACCCAAACACGCATCTAAACCGATACATTAAAAGTGTACAAGCGCGTGCAGGAAGTTAGACGTTACGTCACAACCGGCCCTCTAGTCGGTATCTCGTTACACACGCGCTGTAGTTGTCCACTTGAACAGCGAATAGTGTTCTCGTTTTACGTATAAAAGCTTTGCAGTTCAATTTTAAGTGAAAATCGATCATTGATAAATGCACACGCTTAAGATGAAAATCGGGTAGCCTTGGACATTCAAAACATAATTTAAAGGGCAAGAAATTTATTAATACATAATTAATATCACCTACGTTCATTCTTTCATTGTCTTCCGTTGTAAATTCGCCACACATGTCCGTCAGTATTTCCCTCCGACTATGACGTTCCTACAAAAGAAGAGTCTATTATAGAAAATTGACAAAAAGTTTAAGGATGTGCAGTGATCATTGACTTATTCCGCGTTGAGCACGCAATATTCGTTACAAGCCACATCTGCCGCCGGAAGTATCGGGTGCCACCTGCCGCACCCGCTGCGCTCGCTTCGTTCGCCGCGCGCTCGACCGCGACCAACTGTCGCCGGTTCGACCAATGGTACCGACACCATACAAATTGTGAATCAATTTTAATATATCAATTTATTATTTAAAATAAACAGTTGATTTTGGATTGATTTTTTTACATATGAAAGAGTTCGATCAATAGAACAAAAACAAATTAATATTGTTTTGATAGTGTTAC
>JAABKM020000023.1:6800938-6812936 GCA_016277805.2 Papilio aristodemus | reverse complement strand
ATATATATAAAATGGGAATTCAAATTACAAAAAAAGACGAAACTACCGTAGGAACATGTTTCATAGCAATTTTAACATGACTTATCAAAAAAATTGTAAAGAAAAAATATAGAAATATCACTCTATTATGTAACAGCTTGTACCGGTGTACTGTGGTATTTGTTAAAGTATTTAATATCTTAATTGGAGCGTTACTTACATATTTGTTCAGTAATTGATATTTCAGTCGGGAATTTTAATTAATCCGGGGACAATTTTACGCGACGGTGATTTACCATTATGCTATCAGATTTTACGCTTACATTGCTTTATTAATGTATCATCTCATTAAAACAAGTAAATTAATATTTTATCTTTTATTCTGAATTATTATAAAGTCTCAATATGAGAAATAAATACTTTTAGTACCTACCCACGTATTTTTTAACTTTATTAAGAGTAACATGAAATGAATGTAAAAATTAATATGATAGTCTTTTACTTGAAACAATCGACAACATTAGATTGTGTTCTCTTAACAACAAATTTTGAGGGGGTATGGTCGTGTTACGACAATATAACTGTGAATGTTCTTCGAATATTTCTGATTAGTTACCCAATACAATTTTGTTAGTGACGTTGCTTATCAATTTTACGTCAACAAAAACATCCCACGTGTGTGTGTGTCTGCTTTGTATCCAAGCGTTGTTAGCCGTCCAGCCTTAATTGAATTTCCTGCTAAGCCTGACGTATCGTCGACAAATTCGATGCAAATATATTCACAGTAAAGTGCACCTATTACCTAGACAAAGGACTTAAAAGATTAATTAATTATAGGATTAAATTAGAAATTCTATTATTTAAATATAATATCATATATATGTATCTACATAGCAGAACAAGTCAGCTCAAAAGGAAAATTCACCCGTTCCTTAATCTACGTTTTATTCATGAGAATTTCACGCCCCCGTTGAGCCGGCGAAAGAGGTAAGCGCTAAACTTTTTGCCCTCTCATCGAATGATTAGAAGGAAAATTGCCTGCAATTATTTCGACTTTGCTCGCTCGGTTTATTCTTACATTTCACTTAACTTCTTAACAGCAACCAATGTAAAACTGTAGTAACCATTAACTTATTTATTAAAATGACAGATAATTACACGCCTAAAGTTCAGTGTTGTTTGTATGAAAACAATTTTTCAATTCACTTCAAACACACATATAAATGTCTATTTGTGTCAATATAATTCCAAAGATTAAACTTGTTTTGGTTTGATAACAAATGTCATCGTCTTAGTCAACAAACAAATTATTATTTAGACTCCAAACGATTGGACCTAAGCTGGGGTAAGAAACGCCAAACAGTCTTCTTGTTTATTTAAGTAAGTTATATTTAATTTACTTAACAAAGGAATCTTCATAATTACATTAATTAGTTCACACAGCGCGACCCGTATACTGCTAGCGACCACACAAACTAATTAAATGTACCCAGGTCTTAGAACTGCGGGGGCTTATTTTATGATAACGCTATTTTTTATAAACGTGATAAACTATTGTTAGTTTTTGCTTATAAAAATAATTAAATTTGCATCACGCTCGTAACCTAAAGTGGTTGGCAAAGACGAAATTTAGAATCTATTAACTTTTCTTAGTAAACCACGTTGTTAATATTACATACACTTCCGTTGGCAATTTGTGCAAATCTCTTCCTGTTAATATCATAAACAAAAATTCTAATATCTGTAATAAAAGCAATATTTATAATAAATAAAATGCATTATTACATAAAACATGTAAGCGTAGAACGTAATTCGATCGCAAATCGAATCGGTTATAAATGGAGTCACAAGACTCAGTGGTTATATTGAATTTTCCAAGACGTTAGTCTCGACTAACGAAATTTGAGAGTGAGGTTGTTATTTTTATTTATACAGCTTGGAGCGAAGGTCGGCAAGTAGTTTGAAGTGGGGTCCGGACTCAGTTGAAAAATATATCTTTTAAAAATTGCAAAGTACTTTCAAAAGTAATAAAAAAGAATGGTTATATAAAAAAGTGTTTTAATAAACATGTACTTACATAAATAATTAAAATAATGTATCTGTATCAAATTTCAATTTTGTTCACCATTGAATAAACTTAACTACTGAAAATAACTACTGAAATAAATTTCGCAACTCTTTTTCTCGAGAACAATCGGTTCTCAGTTCGCTTGCGTAACTAAACTGGCTAATGTTTTTCTCGCGATACATTACCCAGTAATAGAAAGATTTACCGCTTCCAAGTGATTTTTCAAGAAAACTTCTCAAATTCTTTGAGGGTAATTGTAAAGGAACTGACAGTTTCTGTTAAAAGAATTTGTTTTATATACAAAATAATATATTATTTTTAATTACTATATATTCGTATTATTTAACGTGTATATTTTTACAATAAACACAATGATTTTACAATAGACAAGTGACAATATTGCGTTTATTATAACAATCCTATAATGAGCCTTAACATTGTACCTTAAAAATGTACATATTAAATTACTGTATCCCTTTTTTTAAAAAGTGCTTAGCAAATGCTATTTTCATTCTAATTCTTTATGAAATGCATGTAATATAATTAAATATAGCAATAAACAACAATTCTAACTAAGGCCTTTACCACCCACAATGGTAGTGTATAAAAAAAATATGAGTACAAATAGCCTTGGGTAAAGAAAAAGCATTTAATAATGTAAACTCGACGTAAAAAAAGGGAAAAAGTGATTTAAAAGTTATTTTTACTGCAGTAAATCTTCCATGTAACACGGAGGCAACAATAGAAGATAAATTTCCTTGGTATTTTCAGCTGACGAGAAAACATTTCATTTTCTCTATTTACTATAGAAAAGATGAAAAGTTTCAACTACAAATCTTACCAACTTATACATACTATAGTATAAACGATGTCTATAAATAAATATAAGGAGTTTTTTTTGACTGCGCAAATATCAAGAATTGTAAGTCTTTGTAAAAAAACATTTTCTGTCTTCGACAATCAGATTATTAAAGACGGTTATAGACTAATTAATAACACGCTGCGCCTCTTAGAAGCCAAGCCGAAAGAGAAATAATATTAAGAAAGAAGTATGTAAGAATTCATCGATGTGTATCGCGGACGAATTTAATCGGGACTAGTAAATTGATGTATTAATGACATGAATATATTTTAAAGAAATTAATTTTAATAATGTTTATAACAAGTATTTTTACTCCCTATAATAACTAAAGTCTGATTAAAGTATTTAAGTCATATTATTCTAAATTTGTTTTCTTCTAGAACGTTCGAAATCTAGTCGAAATATAAACGTACAACATCAAAGTGAACTTAAGAGGCCTATCAGAAACATCGAATTTGTTACAAACTTTTCGGTGAAGCTGTACAAGTTTTAACAAAAGCTCACCGTCCTCAAAAAACTTTGACGTCGCTCTCGAAATGTTATTTTAAAAACCTAACATTTTATCAAACATAGCGATTAAATAATTGCTAAAGCAACTGTAAAATACGATCTATATTACATGTTATATAAGAAACTTTTTTTAGTTTATACTAACATTTGGTTATTAAAATTAAATAAAAAAAAAGTTTTACCCTAAAACCTCGTACGCACTAAACACTTTAAAGATAGTATAGTGGCGCCATCTAGGTAAATTATTACATTTCTGTATTTACTTATTATTATTTTTATAAATATTCTTTCTGTTATGTACTTCAGTCAAGATAAATCACAATAAAAGAGGCCTATTTAAGAGTAACGTATCGAGCAATAAATTTAGAACCACTCCCGCACCCTCGTTATTCTCCGTGATTGAATCTTGCGACAGCATCCGCTTACTATAAAATGTCTTTAGACATCTTAAGGTTGGTGCTTATATTTCTTTATAATTTACAACTTTATTTTCTAATACAAGCCAGCAGGGAATCGAATCTGTGATTGTTTATAAATAAGACACCAGGCTACCTTTAGTAAACTTTGAAAATTCTGAGACTGCACATAATAAATACAAATTGTTAACTTATTACAATAATTTTTGACTCCAGTCTGATATATGTAAATAAAAGCTAAATATATATCTTGGCTTCATGTAAAGTTTTTGAGAGCTTATAAAAAAGGTTTATGTAAGCTAGATAAAATCACGAAAAATGTTACTTTTAAATAAAGTTAAGGAATTAATAATTACGTAACGTTGGCAACAAAAAATTCGGTTTGCCGACTGTACCGCATTTTCAAATAACTTACGTCTTTACCTAACATTTCTATGCAAATACGAGAACGTATTTTACGTAGGAGAATTGGGAAATATTCCTAAAACTGAGGTTTTTGTTATTATTTTAACATTTTTACAAAAAAAAAAATCTTAAAAGACATAAAATTTTATGCTAAACATAGTTACTTATAGAAAATATTTTTAGCAAAAATTTTTAACATCAACGTTTGTTAAAGACATCGCCATCATTGTTATGTCGGCCAGTATCCAACCTCTTTCCTATCACAATACTGAAGTTTACTCTTAAAAGCTAAAAGAACACGCAACGTTTTAATAATTTGTTAATAATTGAGTCGTAATTTTTTATTCAAACGATTTCGATTTAAAAACATTAGCACAAATTTATAAAAGCATTTTATTATCATCTACATTAAAAAAAGCTCGCATGTGAACACAGTACTTTTCACAATAGATTCAAACGCCAGGCCTTTTAAAATATTTTCATGGATTCAATTCAATTAGTGTGTCCATTGAAATTGTAAAAAATGCTCCGAGCTATAATCGTCAATTGAACCTTTTGTGTAACAAGTTGCGGAGAATGGTGCAGCTTTTTCCATTTTTTTCTTAATGGATCACTAGTTATTTTGATTTTAATTAAAATTTGAGTAGCATTATTTTATTTTAACTCAACTTCTCACGTCTGCGCTCCCCGTAGGAGTAGGCAGAGGTGAAATTAGTGTAGCCTATTTACGTAGTATGTATCCCCGTCCAATATGTTAGAAAACGCGCCTATGTCCATATCTTGCACAAATTCCAAACCCCTGGGTAAGATCAAATTGAAAAAACCTTATATCATTTTGTCCAACCCGGGATTCAAACCCGGTATTCGGAATCTCGACAATGCAGCCTTACCGAGGCAATCTTTAAGTTACAAATGAAAAATAAATTTGTTACCAACAGTCTGCAACGAGAATGAAAATAATTCACTTGCTACTCGAATCGAAAGAAATAAGTTGTTCCCGCGTCTGCGCCAGAAGCTTTCCGAATATAATTTCTAAATTAAATATTGAAACTTATATTGGAATATTATAAGTTATACCTTGTCGAGTTGAAGAACAACATTAAGTACGTGCTTTCACTTTAAGTTCCAACATTCTATTATACCGCACGCCTGTGCTCCTCGAAGGGAGAGACTGAGGTGCATTTAGTGTACCCACGTTTGACATTATGTTTGGCCGTCCTATGATGTCATTTTATTATATCGATTAAGAATTTATGTATTGTAGCTATCAACTTTTAATAATCAATGATAAGGAGGTACTTAGGTCAAATAACGGCATAGTATAAAATACTATTCACGGTAAATAATCCCGTCAACCTGTAAATGTATGTATTACACTGTTACACTGATTTTGATAAAATCGGGTAGGTACTTGCGTCAAAAAGTAAAAATTCAAATTTACGTGTTTACAAAAACGTGTACAGCGTGTACCACGTTCTCTTGCCTCACATTTACCTTCTTTATTTTTTTATTCTCTACATGTAACAAAGTGATCGTTAAAGGGAAAAAAAGGTCCTCCTTTGATTAGTTTGAGTACTTTTACTTTTAGGGGAAGCTGTAATTTTATTACCCGCGCGTGACTTCATTTAGAATTTTGGCAATGGATTTGACGATAGATAATAAAAACTACTTCCAATTTTTGTAGATTATTTATTACTTAATGCTATTTCACATCTGAAGAATCGAGAATTTAACTAAATAGTTAAAAAAATATATATCGTCACCGAAATCACTTGTCTTATTTACGATATAATACTATTATGTCTTTATTTAATAAAGTTGGGTATGCGCACATATCATGCGTAAACAGGAACAGGTGACAATATCAATGTGTCATGGAATGTCATCTGTAAGTCAACTATAAGCGGTGAATAAATCAGTTTGCACTAAGGCAAACTTTAACTACACCATATATTTAAAAAATAATGATACCTACTGGAGTTCCTTATAATTTTCGAAATATACTTCTCTATCAATAAGTCCAACATGATCCGTAATACATTGGATTTAAGCTACTCCCACAAGTCGGATATTCGACTTCGGGGAAATAAACGTCGCAAGAACACTGTCCAAGACACGATCTAACTGGTGACGTATTACACGCACAAGTACCACACGGACAGGCAATATCCTTGTAACATCCGCAGTCTGGGAGAGCGCATTGACAAACGTTGGCGCAAACATTTGGACAGCAACACGCATAGGTCGGGCAAGGTGCACCCATGTCTGGTCCAATTGGTTCCAACTTGCAGAGCTCACAGTATGGTAGACATAGTGTGTTCTGTAAAGTACATTATTGTGATATTTATTTTACTTAGAAATAAAAGCAAATAATAATTAATAACTACATAAAAGATATACCAAATATACGTATAACATTAAAGACCGTAATTTCGTAAACTTACCACAATTAAACACACAGATAAAATAGCAATTATTAATAATTGCATTTTGTTTTGTTTACTTGATGCTAAGTACTGGCATGTTACATTTCCTTTTATACTAATGCGAAATATTTATTAATTTTATTGTGAAACATTCTTTTGAAACATTGCTATATTGTTCATTGAGTCGTATTTAGTTAGGTCGCCGATAAGGTTAATTGAAAAATAACACGTTTATAAAATTTAACATTCGTAAATATCTTTTATTGTTGACATTAATAAAATGTCAAAAACATTAGGCTGAATTCATAAAAATCAAATTCATCAAATTAGATTAGTTACATAGTAACGAAATATGATATAAGTACGTACGAGTACCCTTAAACGAGGAGTGTGTATGCTCTATGAGATGTTTGAATTAATGTGGAAGCGAGAACGCCCGAATAGCGTAACAGGATTCGATAACCTCTGCTCACCCCAGTGGGTCACAGTTGTGATTATGTGTTTACAATGGGGTAAGAAAATTCTAACCTATCGCTGCAAATTGGCTGTAAACGTAAGACGCGGTTTACACAGCTATCGTTACTAAATATTATGGATTATATACAAGTCGGTTTATCTATTCAATCCTTTATTAATATTGAATAGTCGTTTTATTAATAATTTATTATAAAAGGCTGGTAACTTCAAAGGTAAACTATCCGCGAACGGAAGCTTTACAGGTTATGGATCGTTTAATTGCTTTCTGTTTAGTTTGTAGGTTAACTGTGCACACACTATGGCTTCCGGTACAGAATCTGAAGTAATTACGAAATCTCAATTCTGATGGAAAGCAATTTGTATTATAATAATTTAATATAAATGTGGATAAATCGCTAACTAAAACGTAATGTCATTATTTTATCTGACTTTCGTTTTTTAGTTAACCTACAAGTAATCAATATGCCAAAATAAGTCAATAGTCAAACTATTGACTTATCAGCGAGCCATCGATTTTTGATATTATGGTATCAAGAACAATGGTAAGAATTCATTCATTACTTTAAAAAAAAAAAACAATTCTTTCGATATCTATATGGCCAGTATTCATTTTGTTGAATTTCCATTCATTTGTAGACACGCCATCTAGCGGTATATTGCGCTACTGCATTGAAAATAATGTCTTGTAAGATACATACTAAAATTAAGCGAATCTTATAAAATTGGAGCCACGAAATATTTAAGAAGTATTATAAAAATCACAAATGAAATGGCTTTTATCTTATCCTTTTACGCTTGCGTACAAAGTAATATAACATTTCTGCTTGTACTTATATAAAGTAAAATTGTTAATTTCAGCAAAGTCGGGAGCTAAAATTAATGAATTATAAAATAAAACAACTTGTCATTTATTAAGTAAATCGTTTTTACGAATCTGGATCAATAGTTAGTTCCAAAAACACTCTTACCTCGTTCATAACTTTTAAAGGTAATTCATGTGACTGTGAAATAACCTCGTGTCCTATTTCATTCATTAGTTTACGCAAATGTTTACCAAGAGTACCACCCGTATTCCAATCAACGAAATTTCTAACGAAATTATAAAATGATATCTGTTTGTTCTTGCTGAAAAAATGATCCAAGTCGGACAAAATCATATGAATTAATAACACGTCATAGCCCAACGGCTTATCAGCTGGACTTGTAATCAATTCAAGACGCAATTCAACACTTTTTTGAACAGATTGTAATAAATCTTTCGCAGAAACGTTGTTGGAGAATGCTAAATTATTTAAAATGATCTGAAACTCACTCGTGGTCACTGTACTTAACCTCGAATAAAAAGTAGTAGCAAAAAGAGCTTCGTAAAATTGTTTCATAAATGACCTGATACCGCTATCGGGGAGATTTGTCAACTTTTCTAAAATTCTATCCAATGCTTTTGTGCATTCGAATGATTTGATGCATATTCTGTGTTCTGAGCAAAGTGTTTTTGCGTATTTTGTCTCTATTATAACGAGCGCGGTTACAATTTTTTGAATGACATTTTTAATGTTGCCAGTTTGTTCGGGGTCTTTCAAATTTTCAGTCAATGTTATCGTGATAAAACCATGAAATTTCCCACTTATTTTCTTTAGTATGCTATTCCAATAATAAAACTCTGCTGTTCCACTTGCTTTGGAATTTGCACTCTTAAGAATCTTTCTCACATCTTGTAAAATTTGGGGTAAGTCTTCATAGAGCAGCTTTTGGGAGAATTCTTTGATCGAAGATGTTTTCAATATATTATCTACGGCGGTGGTAAGTACAACAAGATAGTTATCAACGAAAGAAGAACGATTATCACAAAATGGTATATCCAGACATAGACGTTTCGATGTAATAAGTTTCGATATTTCACTTTCTTCGTGTGGCGTCATAGACCTTCGGCCATTTATTAATCCTGGTTCAATAAAATGCGACAACGTTTCCATTACATCTTTACCAAGCGTGATTTGACCCTGGAGGCTTACTTTTACAGGAGAAGAATATTTTGTTACCGCTGAAAAGCGAATCAGAGTTAAAGCACATTCTAAAATTTTTATTTTTTTTATTTTAATCGGTGTTTCTAGCAAGAGATTAGTAAATTATGCAATATAATTAAATCAGCTATTTTAGGTTAAATAAATAAATAAAATATCCGAATCAAATACTAAAGTACTTTGCTAATAAGTTAGGCTTACCTAAAAGAAACAATATAATTGTTTTACAAACCATTTTCCTTAAAAGAAGTGTAATTTTATAGCCTGTTTTCAATTTCTTGTAATTTTAAAAACTCAATAAAAAAGGCATCACATTTCAATCAGCTTTTATTGGTGTTCGGCCAGATATTGCGCACAATTCGGTACTTGAAACCTATGACTAAATAAATTAATGTAAAACAATATTTATGCAACCACAGTATTATTAGAAAGACAAACAAAATTGTTGTCTTACTTTGCCGTGTTTGTAATTTTTTAAGATAAATCAATTTTATTTAAAGCTGAAAATGATAAATTTAAGTACCTTATTTACGACAAAAAAAATGTTATATACGTGTTGACACGAATGATAATTCGCAATTTGGAAAGCAATGAACCATTTTTAGCCTCATTAAACCAGTTGCATTCCAGCCTAATTTTATGTTTTGCTTTATTACTTACTAGCTATACGAATGTAATATGTTCTATATTGAAAATGTTTTTGTATTAACATTTTATTTATAATGTTACGACGGATTCAGTACGATTAAATATTTTAAGTTGAATGTTAAAAATTTTCTCATCCTACTTTTCTAGCTCACAAGCATGAACGATTATTAAAAAAGTTAAAAAGTATAAATAAGAAAATATTATTATAGATTTGTACTTTTTTTAATATAAGTAAGAATACAAATTTACATAAATATTTTTCGTAGCGTATAATCTGTACAACTTGTTATTTTTTATCTGTAAAAAATACTGACGTTTCTGTTTCATCATTTCTCTATCTTTTTACTTCGGCCATTTTTGCCGAAAGTCTTGTGTTCTGTTTGGGTCACGAATCTTTTCGTGTCCCGTAGATCACTTATTTAAAGTTCAATCAAGATGGTGCAGAAGAAGGTAAAAACCATGTGCGTTTAGTAAATTACTATATTTTATTAGTAAATTTTATGTATTGACATTAACTTTGTGTTTAGTGTTTGAAACGTTACTTTTGTGCTTCAGAAACAAGTGTTAAAACAGTACTTGAATAATTCTCATTCGTGTTAAATGTTATTTTGTTTTCTAATTAGTCAGCTCTGTAACGGTTTAGTTAAAAGTTTTTGTCATATTTGAAAAAACATAACCTCATAAATAAAAAGCATGGTCTTTTTGCGTTACAGTACTACGAATTGACAACTATACCATTCATTTCTTAAGAGTTACCTGTGGTTTAAAATGTGTTTGCATTTAATTTTAGCCTAAGAAGAAGGTAGGAAAGAAGGTTGCGGCAGCCCCATTGGTTGTTAAGAAAGTTGAACCTAAGAAGATTGTCAATCCTCTCTTCGAGAAAAGGACAAAGAACTTTGCTATCGGTGAGTTAGAAATACTTCTAAGTATATTAACAATAAATGTTTGGGACCAAAAATGATGTAAACTATAACTGATTTACCATGAGGTACAAAAATTATACGAGCTTTTTAACACTGATATTGGTCCTTTTTAAATCTAAATATTTCTTAAATATTGTAACCCATTGTTAAATATACATTTGAAATTAAATTTCAGATCAAGACATTTATGTAAACTGAGTTGTTTATAAACTATTCAAAATAATAATTCAACTCTTGTCAGGTCAGGATATCCAACCGACACGTGACCTCTCTCGGTTTGTGAGATGGCCAAAGTACATCCGCATCCAGCGCCAGAAGGCGGTGCTGCAGCGCCGTCTCAAGGTCCCACCACCAATCAATCAGTTCACTCAAACCCTCGATAAGACTACCGGTAAGTTGACTACAAGTTCTTAATTTTAACGAAATTTAAATCAGAACAAACTTTTAGTGAGTAAATTCTGTGTACACATATTAATTTATTTAAGGCCCACTATTCTGGTGTAATTAAAAAAGAGAAATAAACGTTTTGCAATGTAAGGTATATTGAAATTAAATGCTATTGAGTTGTAAACATAAGTCATTACATTAGCCATGAAATATCTCTATATTGCTATAGTTCCTGATAAATAAAACCATTCTAAATGATGAACATCAAATGCAACTATGAATCACTATGATTATCAAAAACGATACGAGCTTTTTAACTCTGATTTTGTTTAATAATTGTCAATAATTTTTATTTTATAAACTGCAGTATTAAAGTAAAATTCATTATTACAGCCAAAGGTCTGTTCAAACTCCTGGAGAAGTACAGGCCGGAGACTGAAGCAGTGAGGAAGGAGCGCCTGAGGAAAGCTGCTGAAGCTAAGGTTTGTACTGTTATATACATTGAATGAACCATTGTATTCATTGAATACTGATAAATACTTTTTTGCTATCATAATTTTGCAACCTTTTCCAAAAACATAGTGTTTTAAAGCAAGACAAATATACTTAACATGTTTCATGCCATCTGTGGCATGCGACTACTACCCTGCTACACTTTCCGTTTTGGCCATTTGCAAATCTCATTGAAAAACAAGGAATTCTTAAAAAAGTAGAGAACTTCACATGTGTACAGGGTTTATCCTCGCGTGGGCCATATATGCCCCGCATGGTCTGAATGGAAAATCTTCAAAATATACCCTAGCAAGGATATGTTAAATAAAGCTATAAAATTCTATAGAATATAAAAATGATTTTCCAAATTTATTTGTGAAGATT
>JAABKM020000023.1:6474523-6489834 GCA_016277805.2 Papilio aristodemus | reverse complement strand
ATGAAATATGACATGAAATCAACGGACTTTACACAAATCAAAGCGGTCCATTGATCTATTGTAATGTTGAGAAAAACCTTACTTGAGAAGTTTGGCTCATTTTTAACATAGCTTAATATATTTGGCATCTCTGCTTAAAAATATTTATCACGACTACGACTAGTTTTTTTTAATAATTATTAAAAAAACTAGTCGTTTATTGCACGTTAACTATTTAGGTTGGAATAAATTTACTTAAACTTATACTCTTTGTATAATATCTCGGTCGGTTACTATTTAGATTACAAAAGCTGATTTAATAATAATTATACAATACGATACTTGAGACATTATATCATCTAACCATTCAAGTATTTACATACATTAATAATTAGCATGTACGTATCTTCATTTAAGTGCATTTTATAATGATTTAAAATTGACCGACATAACTAATTATTATGAAAGATTTTGTAGTTTATATATATTTGTTACCAGTTTATTTGTTAAAAATAAATAAATATACGCGCAAACCCGCTATCGGGTCACTGGAGAAATTCTTCAAATTTTATGAAGACGTGTTAGGTTGAATTAATAAAGAATGTCTTGCTACATGTAATGAATCACTCTATGTCTTACGTTAAATTTATATAAATCATTGTAACATTAGTTCAATGAGGCCCCATAAAAGGTACGGTCATTAATAATAGATGACAACCGTGTTAAGAATTACTTAAAACCTATAAAAATTCCTTCTGCACGTTTGTTTGTTATACATCTCATACACAATTACGATCAATAAATAGTAGCGTTTTCTAATAAAGTCGTGACTACTGGATGCGATGTTATCTGTGGTTAAACTACCAATTCATGATAGGAATGGTTAATCATACTCGACATGATTATGCTGGGACTTTACAAATTTGCAACATAATCTGTATCAGTCATACGATATTCTATTATGATGTAAGTTTTTGTATACATTATCGACACAATTCATAAAGACATGTTATCCTGCATTAACCAGTACTTTTTATAGAACGGCAAATAAACGGTTCTTAAGTGATTGCTTCCATGGCGTCTGCAATAAGCAAGTGAGTTGCAGATTCGATATATATATTTTATAATATTTTTTAATCCATTAATTGTTTTCTTTTAATTATTAGACAAAGTCGCGGCTTATAATAAATGTCACACAAGATAAATAAATTAGTAATATATTACCATTTAATTCATTGCATGGTGTAAACAACAATGGCATTTAAATTTCCTCGTATATAATGAGTCAATTAGTTGTAAATAAATGTTTGTGGTGAGGCAGCAACCGACGATGGCAATGGCCTTAAGTCTGCAGGAAGCTGGTTGACTTATCACAAGGAAAATGAGTTTTCTTACGAGCTTTGTTAGAAATTAATTGACACCATTAGCTGACAAGTTTAGATTCACAACTTCCTCTTACAATGAAACATAACAAACTAATTTAGTGGCATATTAAAACAATGTTTATTCTGTTTTAAGGTGAAATATATCAAGTTAAAATGATACTATAACAAGGAAAAAGAAATTAAGTTAACAATCTGCAGTGGTAAGAATGGTCTTGAAAAGAATTAGCTACTTGTAAATAAATGCTGCAAAAAAACTCTTAAATATTGCTTACAAAGTACTACGTATAATTTTATTTACATCTTTAGTTAGGGTGGTCTAGAGGAGCTGCGTGTATGAGTTGTGGGAGTACTCTTCTTGAAGGACCCTTAATCATATTGTTTGTAAATATCGCTAGGGAGTGATTATTCTCGAATGTGTTTGTAAGAGATAGGAGACATTTCGACGGACACAATTATCAAGATAATTTATTTACTTTAAACAAATAATATAACATTGTACTTGATTATAGTCAAACAAAATTAATCATAAATAATACACTTCACTCTATATTGTTTTTTAAAACAAACTTAAACTCTCAAAAAGCGATAATTTAAGTAAAACTTAATGAAAACAATTACTAGGAAATATGATGTTTGTACGTCTGCCAATACGATATAATTAATTATTTGTAAATGCGCAATGTAAATAAGGAAAATCATAATGAGAGGGACACGGGAAGTTCTCCGTGCTAGGAGCCAATGGCACCAGAACTGATATTTATGATTTGAATATAGATTTTTTTTTCAATACTACTTAAGAGGAAAACTATTAAAGAACACTTTATGTTGCCAAGAAATTACACACAATGAAGATTTAAAGTTAAGTACTAAATTGCATGCCTCGGTAGCGCATTTGTATCACCGTAAAGCTAAATTGCCGAGACCTCGGATTCAAATCCCGAGTCCAGTAAATTGGTATTGTGTTTTTAAATTCAACATCAGTTCTGGAATCTAGAATTTGTGTCTTATACGGCGACGACACGAGGGTGAACTAGTTGCACCTCTGCATACCCCTCCGGGGAGCGTAGACGTGAGTGTAAGGACAAGATAAACGAGTCAAGATAGAAGCGCTAAGTGCTTTTTTAAGGATTCTGATTAATTTGAAATTAATTCGAGTTGTCTTTCATTTTTGGGTTGTTTTAAAACTTTAAATAACCGCTTAAATATAATAATTTTGAGTTAAGGTCTGCTAACTCGGAAGAGCAGACTCTTTATAAGACACTTCATTCGGATTCAGGAGGGCGCGCGCGCGCAGGGCCGCTGAGTACGCAAGTTGAATATGACAAGTTAACCTTGTCACCTTGCACTGCTAATTATCGATTAATTTAGAGATTAGTTGATGTTTATGGTAGCGATCAATGCGAAATGTTTCTTTATAATTTTTATGTGGATTCTTCTTTCTATGGAAGATAAAGCATTTCGTTTCTAAAAATGATCAAGCACTCCAATTCTGAACATAATCTTGTTATCGATTTCTCAGTGCTTTTATATTTATAAATTTGGTATTCTTCTAATCATTTATACAATATTTTGTAACGTTATTAAAAATGGTTAATAATTGTTGAGGACTTTAATTCCCGTAACTCTACGACTTGCGTGTATTGCTTGTATAAAAATTCCCAACTCTAATCAATTCAATGTCCAAAATGTGTTATAATAATTACATGTTAATCCAACGAAAAACATTCTTCGGTAACTTGTTAAAAAACATCTCACGTAAAACAAACGGCCTTCAGACGACGGTTAGAGAAATATTAGCAACACAAACATTATACGAGGAATACAATGGCGCCGCCTTCGCTTATCGCCACTATAGTGTTATCACGGCCAGATTTCTGTGTTATCACGCCGCCTTATCACTTTCACCCCATGCAACGTGCCAGTTGCTTATTTTAACGGTAACTGATAACTCTGGTATGTTTTCTTTAAGATAAACGCCTGTATGACATTGGATTACAGCTTGTGAGACATTGTTTCAAAATAGGCTTTTACTGTTCATGAAATACAAAGATTAGAGTTTTAAGCTTTTTGAAGTGTAATTCTTTTTTCATTGAATTTAATTTTCAAAATGCTCTTGTATCCGAATTTGGAAAGCATTAAAATATTGTATAATTTTTTTTGTCTTATCCATGCTAATTCACAAATTCTTGTTTTATCATCGCGACAACAATTAACATATGATATCGTATTGTAATTTTATCTACATTATCCTCACGTATCACATAAAAGTGAATATTGAAAAAAGCGCTGTACATCCATTGATTGTTAAGTCGTTGTTTCATATAAACATTTCCGAGAACAAATTACTTTATAATTGGAGTTTGTTTTGAAGCATGTGCACAATTTATATGCCACATTGCAAGCGAGTCATTTATCATATCTAATGTAAAAATATTTTACAGAATTTAGTTTCGTGAGTCTTAAATGTGATGGAAAATGAAAGATAATATAAAGATCAAGCGTAATCCACTTGAGACGTGGTCATTTCACTTAAGAATTTGAGAGTTTAGTCGCGAAATATTTACTCGAAAGAGTAATAGTCAAACAATTTTAATATTTATTGAAAAACTATACATAAGGGCTGGAAAGTATTTGAAACATTAGGAATGAATAATAAATGAACGCAATAAAATTTGTAAAAAAAAGGTTAATAAATGTTTTTTCCTATTTTCGGTAAAGGAATCGAACTCAGACCCGCGGTACTGCAACAACTGCGACACAACAATTACGCCTATTACATAACCATGTAATTTACGTAGACCGCTTAACCATATCATTTTATAACCTTAAATTTTCCATACAGTGTAGGTTGGTTACCTCTCATTTATGATCGCAATTATAGTCATCCGTGTATCGTCCGTGTTGACCTAACGATATCAGAGGACACCGCGTCGAATTAACGTCACAGAATATTTTATGAGAACATTGCTGAAGACTATATAGATTGCCAAGAATATCACTGATCTGGGTTTTTCAATTTGATGTAAGTCCGGAGTTTGGAATTTGTGTTCAATATGGCGATGGAATCGCTTACCATATTGCCATATCGGACACAAATTCCTATCACATCATGGGACGGATTAATAAGCGAAAGTGAGTGCACTGGTTCAACTCTGCTTACCTTTTAGGGGGGCACAGGCCCAGATCCATTTTGTGTCTCTGTGCTACCTCAGTTAGTTTCTTAGTTTATTGTCATGGTGGATGCGGTGGTGTGTTTAATGATTATTAGCTGTACATAAGTCATCTATTTCTCTAAAAAACGATGTGTTACATTTTACAGAGATTGAAAATATGTTACGTATTAAAATTTAAACTTATAATTTGGATAACATTGCCATGCGGTAGATGTAACGCGATAAATGTTCAGCAAGGCGTTAACGATAGAAGCACGGACGTTGCGCAACATTCGTGAAAGAGATCTCTTATATAATTATATAATAACAATAAAAAAACACTTTAAAAGATTCTACAACTTGTTAGATTTGTTGCTTTTACTTTTTACCGTTCGTCAAAATATCTGCATTCGACTATTTGTTCTTATTAAAAGATTACTAAGAACATTGTTATTGCATACATTTAAATCTCACGCACTACTTCTAACATGCGATGAAACGAAATTTCACAACAAGGAGTAAGGAAGTCCAGATTGTTAGACAATGTAGTTAATAGTTAATAAAATGGCTGTATAACTAGACGTGGGCGTAACTGCCTCGGATATGACAGCGTCGTTGCTATTGCCACCTACACAAATACTACCGAATTAAATTATATTAGTAGATTAATGTACATATCCTTTACAAACAAGTAACATAAGGATCTTCGAATTCTAGTAACAGAAGAAATATAGTATCTCATTTAGTTTACTTAATGCTATGTGATTACCCCCAATTTATTCATGATATTGCGTGGCCCTCACAATGTTTATTGACAACGAATATTCGCCTCAGAAAATAAAATGTTGCCTAAGTTACTCACTGATACAAGAACTTCTTATCGGCGAAAAAAAAACCCTAAAAAGCCCAGAGCTTGTCTTCTACTGTATAATGTTATATCTAAATTATGTCAAAGATAATGTATACATACTTTGTTCTAAATAGATTATGTAATTTACAGTCGGCCACCGCGATACGTACTTAATCCTACAATGATATTTGTTTTATAATCTTCTATGAAACAACCACCATAATTATGTTAACCTTAAGAAGTTTGTACACATTTTAGATAACATTTTAATTTACGAACTATTAACTTGTTATACTAGAAATTAAGACATTTTTATTCGTTTATATAGATTTCATCACCTTCTTAGAATATAACGAGGAAATTATCAGAAGATGAGCTATCTTTTCATACAGGACAAGAATTATCTCATAGTTTATGTGTTGTTTTTATGCATCGATAATCTTTTGGTACTAAAAGTGCAATTGTCACTAATAGATAAAAATAGAGAGACTTCTAGAGGTTCTAAAATTAATCCACGTAATAAAGATATCTGATTCTTTCAGTCCGCTCGAATTTGCACTCGGTTGTTTTCTAGATAATGAAAAAGCCATAATAATACCGGTATAAATTGGACATTAAACCGACTTTACAATATGAAGCATTAAATGATTGTTTACGTTGTTAGTTTAATTTATTATCTATGCAATATGCCATAACTAATAGTGAGTAGCAAATGTCACTGACAATTGACATCGAAAAAAATGGTGCAAATTCAATTTTGTAATAACACTTTGAAATTAAAATGTTAAAACGCAGTCAAGAAGATTTCATTCTATTACAAACTGAATAGCTAATAATGCTGCGTTTTTTTCTTCATTGTCACTTTTGAATTTCAACAATTTTTAACTGATTTGAAACTTAATTTCATAAGACATAGTGATATGTATAGCGACTGAGATATTATTGATATAGAGTTTACAATTGTACTCGCTTTTAAAATTCGCAATAAAAAGAACTCACTAGAAAACAACTCTCGGGTTCATTATATCTCATTCTCTTTTTTGTGTGCACTTTTTGGTCGTACATAATTGTAGCTTCCGTCGTTTATTTTCGTCTGTTCTCACCTTTGTCCGACGAGTGCATATTTTTTGTGAGTGCATAAAAACATTTACTTCGTGAATAGTAACGCTACTACTGAAACAATTATATTTGTTGTTTTAATTCAATTTCTTATTGTTAATATTTTAAATAGTTCGTTTTGGTTAAAATTAAATATCGTTCTAGCATTAATACTTTAAAAAAGTTGCTAAACTTTTTGAAGAAAAACATTCTTTTTTACTACTAGTTACTACTAGATCTTCAAAAATGATGGATTTGTGGACGTAGAAACGAAAGATGATGTGCCAAGATCGTGTCAAATGAAAATCTTCGTACGCCTTTGGGTTACGGGCGTGAGTTAGTTATGGGCATATAAATGATGTTTAGGGCAAACCATAATTTGTTATTTTGTATAAAAGTGATGATGCCATTATAAAAAAAGCCAATTCTAGTAGTAGTAGGGGCTGGTGGCAATTGGATCTTATCAAATTTAAGAGTATCGAATGGGAAACCCCCAAACGAAATAAATAAAAAAACTACCCATTGGCCGCCGAAGGCAAAGATTGAATTATTCTCGGAAAGAATTTTTTGTTCATTTCATTAAATATAATTGCTCGTGTAGCAAAATGATGCATTGTGGAACATTAAAAATGTATTTGTTTTTTTTACATTGAAAAACTAAATAAAAATTCCCTTTTCACAAATGTTTTTACACTATGTCAATCAAAAGTCAATTTAATTATTCATGTTTGAACTAAAACAGCTGAAAACGATATCATAGACTATAGAACTAATATATAATGTTTAATGTTTACAAGAGACATCCTTATCAAAACTTACATTTTTTAGTATCTAATCTATTTAAAAAGTCTATAGGTATATAGATATCATAAAAGTTTGTTAATTTTATATCGAGTTTTATTATTATCATCGCATATTGTCATTTTAAAACTTAAGCACATTATCAAAAGCAATAATTGTTTCGTCGTCAATTGTTATCACATATAACAACTGCAAATTAAAGACAAAAATGTATTTAAGGTGTAAAATTACATTTACTTTTTTGTACAAGTTGACATAAATCATCAGCAGTTATTTTATATTAAACGAGATATATTGTAATAGAGGGGACACTTCGAGGAAGAGTCCATTATGGTCAGGTTAAGCTTAAATGCTCTAACGCTCAAATTATATTTATGTCGTTTCATCAAACTTTTCAAAACATCAGCGCTAGATTGCTTGCAAAGTTTTTTTTTTATGCAATTAACAATGAGCAGTGTCTATCTCCTATATTACTAAAGTGTATTTACTAAAGTGTCAGATGTGTGTGTGTGATCACTCCAAAAACCTTTCAACGTCAAATCGTAGTAAAGATAAGTAAATGATGTTCTAACCGTCTTTACTTTTCTAGTTTGTAGCCCCATCATTAAAATTATTTATTGTATTTCTATTATGTTTACAAATGCGATTAGAATTAACAACTCTATCTTGACTTTATTGTTCTTTATTTAATCAATAGGTTATAACAGAATTTAAAGAAACAATAGATTTAAGATAAAAAGATGTAATGATTTTACTAATAAAATAAAGTGTATTTACGAAATTGATTTTGGTTTTTATATGACATCGTATGATGAAAGCATTAAAAAAAATGATCACTCGATTATAATCTATATATACTGCCATGTAGTTTGCATTCATACAAAATACACGAACGGCTTTTTAAAATTGGAACGCAATTACGTTCACAGATTATATTTTGGCGGCAAACACGTCTTTCATTTAATACTGGGATATGTTAATATGTTACTATTTTTATGTCAAATTGGGGTAACCCACATTATTGATGGCCGTACAGAATTTCCGATAAATGTAAGGGTTAGATTTTTATTGTGATTTTAGTACGACTTCTAATAGGTCATCTATCTGGAGTAAAATATATCTGATGGCTGTATTAAGATGCTAAACAGACAATTCTAGAATTATTTAGAATTAATTTAGTGTTATGTGATAATCCGATCGTAGTAGAATTTGCTACTGTTTCGCTGTGGTTTCATAATGAAAGATAATATTTATTTCCTATTTTAGGTACGCGTAGTCTTTACCTCTTAGATAATAGATAATTATTATTATTACATTGAGATTAAGGACTGCTAACTATATCTTATCATTAGTACTAATAATATAATATTTTTGAAACTGCTGTGAAGTAGTAATCCATTATTTATCTCAATTCTTATCAAGTAGATTAAATGTTTTTTTTTTCTTTATAATTTGGCTCAATAACCTTTTTGTATATGTTATGTATGTAAGTTTGCTACGGTTGAGTATTAAAAATGGGAAATTATTTTTTATTAAAAAAATGTTTCAATAATATAACAATATATTCGAAACTAATGTTAGGAAACTTAGTTTTTATAGCAGTGTATGTTTGACAATTACTTTTGAAGCATGGTATTCGCAGAGCGTAACGCTCTTACCACAATTGTCTGCGACCAAGTGTTGCCATCTTCACAATAAAACCTTTTTACATCATTGCCTAGATTCCTGTCAGTGAACTAACCGAGCGAGCCTGATTCGCGAAATACGAAGCGTTATTTGTTCTACAATTTATCACTTTGTGAACCCCAGTTTATAAAAACAGTCCGGGATCGCTGTCACTCTTAGTTGGAGCATTGCGCGGTCCGCACGCGTTCTTATGTATCATTGTGTTAAACCTGATAAGTTTGGCTAATTATATCGGCGCGTGAGTTTCGTAGCCACAACGTAGCAGTCGCCTACGAACCGTTGCGTGAGATCGTGTCCCGCTGAATTTGTCGAACGAACTTCATTTTACAATACTCGATTGTGTAAATAATGGCCACCAAAAACGTACAGAGTAAGCGTTTTTTAATATTATTTTTTAATAATAATTTTTTTAATATTAAATTTTAAGGATATTATAATAAACTCGATTTGATACTCAAATATATTGTTTAAATCAAGGAATTATAATTCGTTTGAATATAAACCTTAAATTTTTGTTATAATATTTCTAAATACCTTTTAATAATCAATATTTTATAATATCTGATGCTGGTTAAGATGAATATATATTTTCAGATAATAAAATAATGTTATTATAGTAATCGGACTTTTCTGATTTTTTTTAATTTTAGAATTAAATTTTGACAATTTCATATCAATCATTTTAAAATATTGCAAACACGCAAGCAATACAATATTAGGAATTTATAGGTCTTCATAAGAGTATTTATTATTTGTCCTCCAGAAGACTTGTAGAATCGAAAGAAGTTTTTTTTAAATCCTAGCATAATTGTCGTTACAGAGCGTAGAGAAAGAGAAAAAAAAATTGATAATATCCTTTCCTCATCTGTCATGACAGTCATCACAGTAATTTGTGTCTTGGTCGTCAATGAGGATTATTATTTTAGTACTACCAATATTTACTAACAGTAAACTAATTTACAATTTTAAGGAAATCGTATTTACTTTGGCCATTCTATCGCTCCTTGGTGCATACTTAGACAATTTATAACATACCAACAACTTAATGACGATGGATATCTTATCTAATAATTACTATTTAAACGTCTGATACGTCTTTCAGTGCTCGTTGTAAAAAATATTATAAATTAAATAATTTACTGTGTTAGATAATATTAAATAAAAACTATCTTGTACATAGGAAAGTTTATTTAAATAAATTTGTTCTCGTAACTATAAAATTAAACAAAGAAAGACGCTGGTATCGATTGTGTTGTTTACAAAATATGTATATGAGAAAATAACATAAGATATAAAAGAATAATAAAACATGTTTTATGTTTCCTTATCAATACATATAAAATGCATCGTCGTGTTATCTTGACTTTAATGTTGTTTTGAGAGAAAGCAATTTAAGAAGAAAATGTTATAACAAAACTTATTATTTTTAGTTTATTGAACGGCTAAAACCATGATATAAATATTTAAAAATAAAACTCATGTCAATGCGAGAACGCGTAATTTAAACGAGTACAGTACTGAAAGAGTATTTCGGGAAAAATGTTATTGCGTTCATTGCATCACCGATTGAGCAGAATTTAGCGATTATAAATAAAGAAACTTTATCGAAACATCTGCCAAAAACAGTACGAAAACCTTCTGAGAATAATCAAAACATCGTCACAAAAAGTGTTGCGTACGAAGTAAAATTGATAAAAACGTTCCTCAAAAAAAAAATCCTCGACAATCAATCCAAATTAATTGCATTATATTACGTAAATTATTAGTGAACAGTAAACAAAAACAATATCTGATTTAAAAAAAAATTACAAAAAATATTTTTCTACTTTAATATACTGTCACCATATCGTTAACTTGATCTATTCATGATCTCATCAAATCTAAACTCGTTTTGTATATAAACGATATTTATGAGCTACATATATTTTTACATATTTTTTGAAACAAACAAGTAACCCTTACACATCTGCAACAAACTCATAAGTTATAAAGGCGTTACCTATCTTAGTGGACTGAAGGATAAACAATAAAATAAATAAGATATTTCCTCTCCATTCCATTTTTTGTTATTTATCATTTAATGTATTATCACAATAACTTATAATACTATTCTATACATATGTTAAGATTATAAAATAATTAATTAATACAATCGAATTAGGTTTAAATGTACACTTCTAGCAATTGAATGTTAACATTAGTCTATTATTAAAATAATCTCTGGGGCTTTTAGCCCACCTTGACAGTCGAGTTAATAACTATATTCGAAGCGATTAACTTATTATTGGATAAGAGAAAGGGACAGTATTTAAGCTTTTTTTTAGTCATTAAGTTAACTTAGAAAACAAATGCCATGTATTTATTTAAATGTCATAATCAGGACATCACTTAGCATTTTTTTGGCTAAGCCATTGCTTAGCAACGATTGTTTATTTCGGCTCTAGTGTATACACATGGGCAGGTTTACAAAAGTTTTTTTTCCCAGACAGTAGAGTTGAGATAAATTTTATAAAAATTTTTATATAATATAATGTCTGTTTACTCCAAATATTAGTGTTGGGATCACGCAACATGTTACACGCTATCTATATAATGTATGTAGTAACTATGTTAATTTATTTATACAGTATAATCAGCTTTACACGCTCTATTTATATCGTAAGTGATTAATATTTTTCGTGTCATAAGTTTGATATACTTTTTTCGATATAGCTATTATCTTCTTGCGAATTCATTTTTTATTTATAATTGATTCGAGTAGACTAAAATACTAAACCAAAAACAGCAAGTATTCGTTGTAATTATTTTTTTATCTGTGGTCACGGTAAAGCCCCCGCTAAAAACGTCAAATCAACGGACTTTATTTACAGCTTTTAATAAATGTTGCGCCAATAAGTCCCTCGTTAAAAGCAAACGGGATAATGCCGTAAAAAACACAACTGACAAACGAAACAGACACAACAATGTTTTCCGTGTTATGTGTATACATCATACCAAAGTACATATATTTTTTTCCGTCATTTATAACCAAGTTAAGAGTGACCGAAACAAATCGAACATATGAAAAAAGATTTTTTTTTTCATATTAATTTAAGTTTATAATGTCCTATAGGAGTATACGTGGCTAAGAGACATTATTTTAAATTAATGTATAAAAATAAAAATAGCCGTCATTGTTTTATTTCGGACGCACTCTCACGCATATCCTCCCTAAAGGGTTAGTTGTAGAAGATTTTTGAACAAATACATAGTTACATATTTTAAAATTATAAAAAAGAAGCATTATTTTTAAAAAAAATCCCAATTACAATTTTTGCTGGATATAAAATTGTTGCAATTTGACTCAATTTGTACTGAGTTTAATTTTTAGTAGTCATGCTACGTAAGTACTTTTTATACTTACAATATAAAAATAATCATCTGAAAAAACATTATGAACTAAAAAATATTACATTAAAGTCTAATCAGACACGTTTAGTATTAGTGTCCAAATGATGTACTTTATCTGATATCAAATCAGATTTGTGACATTTTTTATTTTAATAAATTATCAGACCTAAAGATAATAAAGTATTGGCAATAGTTAGTTTCTTTTGCAAAGGAAATTTCTGAAAAAGATGAAATGAATTACACCACTGCCTATCCTTACGGGGAATACAGCCGTGAGGGTAAGCGGTAGACTTATAGGAATTGAGAAACACATATATTGAATATGTATTTTTTATAACATAGGGAGATATACCAGCAACGGGTCCCTTAATGTAAAATGGTTAACACTCATAAACGTCTACCACACCACAGGAACTGCAGATATCGTTGCCGGTCTTTAAGGAAGGACTGCTCTATTATTAAGGGTAAATCGCACGATAGTGTATTTCTAATTAAATAAATTATTGAAAATATCAAATTTATAAAAACAGCATATTCTAGTAGAAAATAGAAATAACTTTTTTTTTATTTAGCAATCAATTTTAAATACATATTATATCCGTACAACGACTTGGTAGTAGAGTAAGCAAACGATTTGTTACTGTCTTCCCAGGCAGTGGATTGGCATCACGATATCAGACACCGCCACTTAATGGCCGCCGTTCCACGCGCATACTAATGCATTGTACAGCGCTCCACAAATTGAATCAATTATTTATCTCTAAACGCTATCTATTAACTAATGTATTTAGCTAATTTCTATTTTATAAAGTCCACTTTAATTCATTTCATTAGTTTTTTTAGTATTCGACAATTCGACAAGAAATAATTTATTAATGTAAATAAATAAATTCGTTAATAATATATGGAGCCCAGTTACATGGAAAATTAGTCGATCCAGTAGACTTCCTCATGCCTTAGATTTTGTTGTTATATATTTACCTGTATTAATTTTGTATGAATTGCTAGACATTATTGGTTTATTAAATCTGGGATATCGTCATATATGAAAAATATAAAAATACTCATTTTCTCCATACTTTTTCGTGTTTTACGTTACTATGAGAGGAGAGAGGATTTGACATTTCATATAAAAAATTATACTTAATTCACAGTTCCCCCTAATATAACATACGGAACTTTCCACAATGAAGACGGCGGATCGACGTCGGCCGGTGTTGCCATACTGCCTAGGAATGATGACAATGAGATAACGCCTTACGAATCTAACAGCGGTACGTCTAATCGCATTATAGCATGACGGGGTTGGCATGCGATTATTTTTAGGCGTCTTTAAATTTATCAGTTCGAATGTAAAAAAATAATTTAATATTAAATATATCACGGTGTTATATGTGATTTTACTCTAAGCATGCAGCGGTCGATGTGAAAAAGAAATATGTAATTAGCGCGCGCGGAGTGAATGCTAAAAAACGCCCCAATTAGGATGTTTTGCTTAGCTTCAGTTGACGTCAAATTGGGAAACACTAGCTATCCTTTTTATTCTTATTATTTTAACTACACTATCTGTTTACACAAGTCGATATTATGTTGGGATAAAAGAATAGGAAAACTTGGGACTTGTGATTTAATAAGCTTAGAGTATAAAATTGGTGTACACGCAAGCGAATTCCTTTAATAATGTATGAGTTCATAAATAAACAAACATTATATGAATTAGTATTCCTAACGAATCCCGGTTTATCCAACAATGCATGCTCAATTAGATGTTTACGTAAATGAAAATGTAAACGTTAGACGCAGAAACTTTGTACACATTGTAATAACAAAAAAAGCAGTCTTCATACATATAGGACCTCCATGGTATAAAAAAAAAATTCTACATACACTTATAATACAGGTACGCCAAAGAATTGCGTATTACAGGAATGTCCATTTGATTTTGATTTTAATAGAACAATAGGATACTAGCAATTTAAAACACGTCTTTATCAATAAAAAAAACTGATTTGCTAATGAGCAAAAATAATATGTCATTTAAAAAACGTATCCAACACAATTAACTCTACCATCCACACAATTGAGATATTGTCAATTACTTTATGTCGCTTCTATGTCCTTTATTTCTCTTTGATAGACCTTGTGTTGATATTTCCAATATTTTTAATGATACATTTTGATTTTCTAGTCTTAGGACAATCTTATATGATTAGAAAGCATGGCAAGGAAATGGATTTTTTTAGCGAAAAATGTGGCAAACGCTTGCATATAATTTACGTAAAATTAAAAAAATGCGGGAAAATCGATTTCTTAAAGATATCTGAATTAAAATGCGTCATAGTTTAGGTTCTTACTGTGTAGTTACCAAATTTAGTTGATGTCTTTTTTTTACGACCCATGGATTTTATACAGCGAAGAAAATGTTATTTAGTTGTTTCTCAGAATTCCATTGTGTTTAGTTACCATTACAGCACAGCGTGTTTGTATGCATACATGTTGTAATTAACTATGACACGTTGGATATCCCCACACATTATAATATTTTTGTTCAATATGACATTTATTTTGAACTTAAATGCATTTTTTTAATTATGATTTTTACGTAGCTTGAGAATAAAATTTGTAAATGTCGTCTAGAACTAAATGACATAACTTTTCTGAATAAACGTTATTTTTGTTTTTATACAACTTAAAGACCAGTTACCGTTACAGACTTTCCTTGTACTATCGTTTTATGTCTTCCGCTGTGACACATTGGGATACGTTTGAGTTGAACATCTCTTTGAAGTAATATATTGGAAGTAATAAAGTGTCTGCCTTTTAGTTACGTACTACATTTGTAACTCAATTAGCCGAACAGTATTTCCTGTACGTCTAACAAATAAGAAGAATTGCGTCTAATATAAAACATAATCTCTGCCTATCCCTCTTAGTTACGAGCGCGAGCGCATTAACCAGTAATCATATTTG
>JAABKM020000023.1:6453479-6473339 GCA_016277805.2 Papilio aristodemus | reverse complement strand
TAATCTATATATAATAATAATAACGCAATGAGATGGTTTTAAATTGAAACTTGTGAAGTTACGATAAAATATTTGTTAGGAACAATTATGTAATACTGATAGCTGTTGCTGTTCTTAACAAAGATGTTATTTTCTGCGGTTTGACTATTAATTATGATATTCTCATAACACTATAGCTACAATATATTAGCCTAAAAATGACTTGTCACGATGTTCATTTATTCTATACGCTCGGAAATCGCCAAAATAATTGTTATTATTTTTTTGTTGGTTTCTCATTGTAACATAACTGATTTCGATATATGAGATTTTTTTATATTTTCAATATTCTAAATCGCGTTTTTTTTTGTTTGTATTTTCACCATTTCAACCATTTCCAGAAGGGTTGAATGGATGTGGATATTTCGACAGAGATGGATTACAGTTTGGCTCATAGGTTACTTTTTACGCCAACTAGATTTGCAGCGGTTTTATATTTCTAGCTCACATTGAGCCCATTTAAAACACCAACCAGTTCTCAAAAAAAAAAAACAGGCAAATCAACAGTTAATTATTATCACAAATACAAAGCGTCATAAAATAAATAAAAGGAGAAATGTTATAATGAGCAACTGTTATTACAGATGTAGAGAGTGGCAATGCTAGCGCAGCGCAAGAGGGCGAATCCGCCCCGAAAGCCTCGCACCCTCCGCCCCGCGGTAAGATATGCATGGCATGTAGGCTCAGTTTGTACTTGTATTACGTTTGGCTAATCGCATCGCACATACCATGCAAAATACATATCAAATGGAAACATTGCCATCTATCTTACTCAATTCAATAATTATATTTAACCTGTTATAGAAACAAATTCTTCGTAATTATAAAAAAAATGTCGTTTTAAGCTTTTTGTCTGAGTATATGTAGTTTGCTGGCCAAATTTATCGTCTTGTGTGTGGTATGTAATTCATAATTATAATGTCATTTATATAAGAGAAAAATTTACGCCGCTGGGCGCTCAAACCAGCCATACCTCGTTTACCTCAAACCCATCTGTCGTACCAAGTTCTAACCAGATCTAAATTTGAACAACACTAACGGTTCAGAATTATATGGGTTTCATGTCATTGCATTGCGTGGTTTATGTTTTTTTTTTTGTATATTTATTTGCATGATATTTAGTATAGAATATTAAAATTTACAATGAGAATAATAAAACAATTTTGACGGATCAATTGAATGGTTTAAAAGTGAAATAAAGAGTAAAACCAAATATTTGACTGCTACATCGGTTTTAAGAATGATTATAATGCATTTTAACTTGCTTTTAAGATCTACGCAGTTAAAGCCGTAACTTATTTGCGTAGTTTGTTTATTGCAATCAAATGATCCTATTAGGAGATCGTTTGGAATAAAACACGAGTACACATTACCGTAATACGTCGTATAACTGAGTGCGGCTTAACATAAATCTGCACGCCGGACTCGTCCGCGAGACAATAAAAATAGCAATAAAGACCGGACTACGCTCAAGGCGGTGTCACACAGTATGATTTCAACTATAGCTATTTCAAAGTGATATATTTAGATGACATTTGATGTTTAATTTGCTTTTAATATTTTATGGGTAATTTAAATTCCGTGTTATCTTTAATTTTAATACTTTATTATTGAAAATATATTTTTACATAGATATTAAATTTTCTCTATTATTTCCATAAAAACCTTTCATTGTATTAGAAATCTTTATAAAAAGGCTACATGATATCATTTAGTAAAATCGTTCTCAAGTAATCGCCTGACGAAAGGAAATAGGGATATATTTTATTTTGATATATTTCAATTTTATTAAATATTATACAATTATTTTATAATATTATATCTCCGGGTGTGTGGCTCTGACTTTATTACGATTAACTTTTTATAACAACACGGACGTTATAAATACAACAACGTTTTGAGCGTGCAGCGTAATATGCAGAAACTAAACTGAATTTAAAGTAACAAGTTTCGTGGCGCATTTTACATAACATGTTCTAGAATCTGTTATGTTAGTACGTTACCGGTAAAATGGACTGGTTGAACTTCATGTTATATTACTATCTATAGAAGTGAAAAGGCCCGTTGGGCATATATAATATATTTAGGGATGCGCGCGCATACACCACAGAGCATGTACACCACAGAATATATACCACAGAGCATACACTACAAGATATGTGCCACTAAATGCCAAATTGGACCGAAAAGTAATTAATGGCTCATTGAAATAAAAAGAATTACACTTCTTTCTCCTTCGAGAAGCATAGGTTTGAGTGTGTGTGTGTGTGTGTTTTTGTTTCTTAAAACCTTTACTTGAATACTGGCAGTCATCAAAACATTACAACAAAATAGTAAAAGAAAACAATGTGTAAACATGTTATATAAAGTTTACAACAGCAAAGTTGGTAGCATGATGTCTAGATAACAGAGGGCGTTAGTTGATCTGAGTTGAGATTTATAAATGTTGAGGTGAAAGGACTAAAATCTGATCTAACTCGTGAAAGTGTGCGCTTGCTCCCTTTCCCCCGAGCTGTGAACCATTACGTTAGAAAAATACATGTTCATAACAACATAAATATAATTAGACGTTAAGAGGATCATAGTTTTTGCTTTAAAAACTTAAGATGTTTGAAAGGAAACGTTTCCATGAAAAGTTGATTGGTGAAAGTCGCAATTTGATCAGATCGAATTTGTAGTTAAAAACTTATGTTTCTAGTTACTATTTGATTATCTAATGAAACCTGTTTTCCGTACACAAATTGGTTGCTCGTAATCAGTTAGCATATTTGACGCTCTATTTTGTAAATTGCTGATTTTGATGGGTAGCGATGGTCAAACGTCTTTTTATCGAACAACCGTTGTATATTTTATTCGAATCTTAAATTTTCCTGTCTCTACCCACCTCAAACAGTTAATTGGCGCTTTGTATGTAGTACGAAGAATAGCAATTAAACACTAAATCGTTCCACTACCAAATGTACTCGAAAATGCCAATCATTCATTTAGTTCAATTGCTATTTTCGTTCAGACACTTCCTACCCCAATTCTGGTCAATCAGCGAAATTGTCTGTTAACTCGAGTGTCGTCCTGAAATAGCCAGAGGAAGGTCCGGGCAGAGCGGCTTCTCCCACGCGCCCGGGGGAACTTTTTCATTCAATTGCATCCTAGATACGGCAGATGGTGCTAACTCATTCATTACATGTGTCAACATCGTTTATACTCATTCATTTCGTTCACATGACATCATTTAGATTATAAACATAGAGGAGTCAATTGTTCCCTTTATATCGAGTACCTTATACTCTTCACATCATTTCAAAAAATCTCGGAATTTCTGTTTGTTGACATTCATTCAGTAAGAGTTCAATGACCTTAGATCGACATCGACTAAGACCTGAGCCAAATTTTTACCAAGAATTACAATCACATATCTATATGAATTGATTTGGGTGGACAGTTTCGAATTAATTTTATCAATTTCCTTAACTTTAGCATTCGTTATGTACACGAGTTTACGTCGGAGTCAGGGCCGGGTTTTACTAGAACGACCGTAGGTTCGTGCCAATTCTAATCGCAAGCCGAGATCGGCGAAAGAATTGAGTACCACGATATTGTATACATTTGTGTATGGAAACTTCAACCTTATTGTCATGCAAATTAAGACGTATCATTTTATACTATGATTAAATTCTCGCGGTATAACATTCCGTGTAGTTTTATTTGGAAACACTCCGTATGTCTTCTGAGAAAATATATTGAGGACACAATGTCACAAACATTTTAAATGATATTTTTGGCAAATCTCATATCAATTTACTTGGAATAATAAAATTCTAGGAAAACCAAGTTCAGCCAAACCAAACATGTATGTATTTAAATGTAAATTATTAGTCTGAAGATTTGAAAGGTAAAATTTCAAGAGTCTACCCTCGTACTATATATTTTTTTAATTCATTGCACTTTGAATTTCCTATAGTAGCCATTTTTATATGGAATGAAATTATATGGAACATTGATTAAACAATAGGAAATGTTTCATCCCAGTATGGAATGTACTCTGCGATACAGAAGCAGAACAATTGGATAGGCAACAAATAATGTTATTTGTATGCCGCGGGTATATCTTTGTTACTGATATTGTTGTATGACGGATTATAAGCCGTTGGTCCATACTACAGAAGCAAGCGGTAGCGGAAAATACAAGGTCCTAACGCTCTATCACTATTTATCGGAAATATTATGAATACGATATGTAAAATTAAATATAACTATTCGTTGCATGATGGCTGGTTGATGCATGGTACAGACAGCAAAACATGAAGATGACTTTATATTTTGCTGTCTGTACCTGCTGATTAAATTCGAACTCTCATAAAATTGTACACTGAATAATGAAATGGCCAAAAAATCACTAAAAAGACTTAATTCTAATATACTTAATTTCAGGAAAAATAAATAAATAAACTATTTCAACAAATTTTAATAGAAGGACAAGGGAGCGAGTGAATGAACTAGAGAGAAAGATCGTGTGTGTTGTCATTTAGTTATTATAATTAATTAATAAATTAATGAAATTCGCAAAGTCTCATCCCGTGCGACTTAAAATATATTATGCACTTCAAGGCTGTGTAACATGGCGTTTGATACGGCCTGCCGCAGACAACCGTGAAGGCTTATGTTAAAAATACGAAATGAGCTGGAAAAGACAACTGTTTCCTTGTTGGAATAGTGTCATTTGAGAAAAAAAATGTGTTTTTATATCTTCCGGCATATTTGGATAAACGCTGAGACAAAAGTCGGAAAAATTAGGACATTTATAGATTTCATCTATAGTCCGGTATACTGATACTTTATATCTTTCGAGAATATAGCCTGCAACAAAATTGGTAAAGTTGTTCAGTTTTCATGTTTTACTCTTTATTTGATATTTTTTATCCACTTATCTTATAAAGGACTGTTCTGATTCTTCTTTCCGAATCTATTCCCCGCCTTTCTTAAGTACTATAGCAAAATATTTGTGCGGTATCATTTATTAATAAAAGTTTAATAATTATTAAACAGGATAAAAGACGAAAATTTTACAAATCTATTGCTGTTAATTTATCATTCAAATCAATTTGTATCATTCTTTTCTGGAACTTGCAAATTGAATCGCTTTTTAGTTCTTTTTTTTGCGTCGTGTCGTCAACACGCAGACTTCTACATGTGTTATTTGTAATATAATTTGGATGGTTAGTGGGTGGTCGAGAAACGTGAGTTGCGTTCATTGTCAGGGACGGAATTATGTATTAAATAACATTATATTATGTATCTGTTATTCAATGTTATATCATTTGATATGCATAATCTTACTCCCTGTCTGTACGTATAGATCTTTTAAACTACACAACGAATTCTATTACGGTTTTCACCAATAGACAGAGTGATTCAAAAGAAAGGTTTAAATGTATAATATATCTATAGCACAATAGAGAAAAGCCGAGAATTTTTCGTGCAAAGTCTGGGCGAGTCGCTAGTGTTTCATAATCCTACCATATCGAGTAGTATGCGCTTCAATAATAACAAATAAATTCTCCTGAAATCTACAGGCACAAAAATTGACAATTATTTACGTCACAAATGCAATAATTTCAATTGTTACCAAGAAGGGTAAGCAGAGAGTAATTAAATTAACATGATTACTTATTATATTTCAGTTTATACATTTATACATCGCATATTTTCATCGCTTAATGAAGCAGTCGGCTAGAAATATAAAAGTAAAATTAAAAATCAAATATTAATTCACCTACGAGGATGAACCATTACTTGATCTCTTTTAACTTTATATTTATAGCTAATTACAATGTATTTAGCTAGTTTTAATTTTATTTACAGTTCAAGTCTGCTATAAAATTAATGCAAACATATAAAACACACGTCGACTTTACTGGTATGCTATGTTGCAGTGAAAGTGAAATGGTTACAAATATGCATACAATATACAAAACGGCGAGGTCTTACTGAGAATTATACAATCAAAATTTTGAATACAAATCTCTTTATTTACATATATGCAGGTGACTTTTTTGTTTATTTTAATAAAATCAATTAAACAATCAAAATGTTACATCTGTCTATCGATTGTTATTAGAAGGGAAGAATGGCATAAGACTAGGAGATTATTAGTTATTATTGTGGATGAACAGTCAGTAAGGGAAGGCGTAACACTAGCCTAAGTTTCAATAATAAAAAAATATGGATGACAAATCTGAAATAAAACTTTATTAATAAATAAAGTTTATTGCTTATTACTAACCGAGTACTTATAAATAATAAATGTAAATAAACATAATATAATAATAAAAATAACAATTTATTTATAAGCACTGACGTAATTATAAGGACGTGATCGCTTGGTTTTTATATCGTTTAAAATAGCATATATGTAAGCTCAAAAGATAATCAGTTTGCATAGAGATTATAAAATAACAGACAATTACATTAGCTTTTATTGTCCGCCTATTAATTTAGTAATTTAGCGTGACTCTCCGCCGTCATTGTCACGGCCACCTATAATTTTCCGTCCTTTGTTGACCAGAGTCGTTACAATGTGTGACGGAGCGTTTCACGTCTGAAAATGTCTTGTGTAGACTATTTTAGTTAGCGAATACATGAAAAAGATATATCTATTTACATGTACATTCACACCATACTATTTGTTTATGAAATAAGCAGAGCAATTTAAATTACTTATTTTAGACACACACGTAATAGACTTTAAATCTTAAAAAATGTATTCTGCGATTTATTTTTTAAGAAGATGTAAGGTCGCATATTTATTAGGTTATGGTTGATTACATTTCAGAGTCATGTATGTTTTTTTACTCCACAAGTGTAAATACATCAGAGTCTATATCTTTATAAGAAAGATCTGAAAATTATGAACAAAATGTCGGAAGAAGGAATAGTAACAATTTATTTAACGTAAAGATTCTCGTTGCCGTAAAAATAAATAACTAAGCCAGTATGGCATCTAGTAGCCAATTACAATCAATATTGTATGTTTCGTCACACTTTCCACGTTCAGGAGTTTTTTATGAGAGAAATCGTCTATTTTACGATTTGAAGAGGCGTTTCAATTTATTACAATGTCGTTGTAGATTGTTTTATTTTATCTTAATTTCTATTTAACATTTATTGAGTTAGCTTTGCTTGCTAATTGGTTATGTAACATCAAGAAAATGTTATGCTAAATAGCATTATTTAACGATATCTCGTTTATTCTTTACCTTTTTAGGCACCTTATGTCTTAATAAAGTTTATTAATGTAGACTCTACTGCCCTTAGTACGTTCGGATACATAAATTAGTTAAGCTATAGACAATTTTGAATCTGTTTTGTAAAATGCTGAAATTAAAATGTAAAAGTCTGTACTAGAAGTTAAAAAACCCTATTTAGTCTTTGCATATATTATTAATCTTTTTGCAAATGTGCGAAGCATACGTAAGCAATAATAATAAATTAAACCGATTTAAAGGTCGTGCTTAGTTAAGAAGTAATTGTTAACAATACGTGCGAATTGGCCGTGGGTAACATTGTCCGGCCTCGAACTACGACCAGTGTCAAGGTTTGTCCGTCGTGTCTGAGTCTCTGGTTACTATGACGACGTTCTACTTTCGAATCCGGACTCTAGGAAATTGGTTTACATCTAGAATTGTGTGTTACTCATATTCAAGTTCTTAGGAATAACCCGCTATAGGAAAGTTACCAATAAACGTGTATAATTAACTATTAATATTTCATTTAGGCATAAAAAGCTTAGATAAGGCTTCATATTTATGAAATTGTGGTTATATTTTTTAGCTGTAATTTGTGTGCATCGTTTAATAATTGGACAGGAAATTACCATTGTTTCAGTTATTGTAATGTTCCCACGTTATTAATCAGGTTTCTTTGTTCTTAATATCACGATCAAATAAAAAAATTAAACAATTAAAAACGATTTTCTATAAAAACAAAAGATACTTATTTAAGTGACACTTAATTAGCAAAAAAAAATGGTTTCTGAAATACAAATATCTGCTTTTATAAATAAATTTAAATATAAAAAGCAAAATTAAAATGTCAACGCTACTTAACTTCTATGGGAATATAATTAAATGTTAAATGTAAATTATTTGTTTGTTATGTGGCAAAAGTTTTTTTTTATGGTCAACGGATTGAATAATGAAAGTAAAAACTCTCTCCTTGCGAGACTGTTTATTGCAAAGAGGTGAACGACCGCTTTGGTTGTACTCCTGTCAAAACTATTGTTTTATACATAGCTAGGTGTGAAAAAGATCAACAGATATTAAACGCTAACACTGACGCCCGCAATTTCGTCGAAAACTTCGAGTAAAGAATTTATTTTGTCAACATTTCATTTGTGAACTCTATACTAATTTTTGAATCATTTAATAGTAAATCATATAGTTTAAAAAAATAATCATCTAATTAAAAACAAAACAGTACGAAAACCAAGCATTACCTTCTTTTCAGCCGAAGGTTGCTGCTGGACGTAAGCCTTGCTCGCTGATCATCACAAAAATCGGTCCTCTACTACCCTTATCCAGTGGATTCCTGTAACATTAAGCATTATAATTACGATTTGTCCGTTATTCGTTGTCAGATCTGAATGGTAGTTTTGGAAAATTCAAGGATAGTCACTAAAGTTTTTAGGTTTTGTTAATTTTTTGTAGGGAATTGGAATTTTTGTTACTTAGTTGTAAGTGAACTGTTTTATCAGTTATCGCAAAACAAATGTACCACATTGACGTTATCACTAAGCCTCTAAAAGCCTGATGTGTGATAACCATTGCCCAATTTTTAGCAATAATCATTAGCCGAGTTCTTTCGTAGAATGTTAAAAACTGAACGTTTTTAGCAATAACGTCAACGGCTATGTCATCACAATGTTTTAAAATTCGTTGTAATCAATCTAATGAAATATATTATATGTATAGTTAACATCACATGCTTAAAAACATACATGTATGTATTAAAAAGTTTTTATCAAATCCAAAAAACATATGTCCTGTGTCTGAATCGATTGATAACTATTAAAGAAATCGATAAACTTTATGAATCTGCATTATTAATCAATTTTAACGGACCCTCAATATTATAATATGCACAGTCGTTGTCAGGTGTCTACAACTAGTATCACATAACACAAGATGGATTCACGTCATTTTAAGACGCATGTTTTTGTAACGTTCAATTATTTATAAATACGCAAGGTATGCTATGAGCAATATCCTAACGTGTTTTATTATCACGTTCGTGAGATTGTTACGGAATTCTATACAGACGCCGTCCGTTTGTCCGATCGTCTTCATGGGAAAAGTTAAGAGAGATGTCAATATTTTATGAAACAGTTATTGCCCGCGACGTCATTATTATGTATTCAGTTCCATAAATATATATTAAGCCGCTGATTTAAATATATTATAAGAAATTCATATTAGAACAGTGAATATTGTTATTATTTCTTGTAGAATGCGATATTAAAAATACTAGGTTATCAAAAACTACTTTTTAGGCTGTTATCCTACATCGGGCGACAAACGAGTAACGTAAAACGAGTCAAGTGCATTAAGAGTTTCCTTTGATAATGGTAACGCAGTGACGAGGAATTGAACTTAGTGTCAGAAAATTCAATTTTACTACATTTTGTTTTTTCTTAATTATTTCATATACGATATAAATGATGTCTGTTATTCTGAAACATCTTTTATTAAATAATTACATATAGTAAAGCCCTGTGATATATCGCTGATAAAAAAGTGTGTCAAGAAATAATACATATTTTCTTTCTACTCAAGCGGTAGTAGCAAATAGAGTTGTTCTTATCAGGCTTGCTATCGATTCTTTATGCCTGATAAACGTCGTGTAAATAAAATATTCTGACTTTTAAACATATTTACAATGAATACGATCCAGACACACTTTCCTCACATTTTATAATTTATAACCTTTAAATACAGTTTCTGTTTATTTAGTGATCCGAAGAAATGTACTAGAAAACAACTAGCGATTTGTTTACTTCAATTTAGATAAAGGACATAGAAATCTATTTATCCATATTTTGTGTAGACATCTTCCGTTTTTCAATAACTTAATACGATAAATATAACACGCTGTCAGGGCATGCGCGAACATTCAATAAAATTACCTTCCATTGTTTAAAAATATAATCCTTGAGTGTCATGGAATAATAATGACAACTTTACCCTGATAAATCAATACCTATTATATTTTTTTAACTAAATTTACGACTACTCAGGGTTAAGCAGTGATTTCCAGATTCACTTTTAATTGTCCGTGTCCTACGTGCATAAAAAATATAAACCCAATCCTAAATTATCTTAAATATTTATTCTAGTAATCTCATAGCTTTATTTATTTACCAGTAAATACATCTTTAATTTGTTTTTAAGTTAAACGTAATATACTATTTTAATAAAACTAGTAAATAACACACATAGTTTATATCTCTTATAATAATTTCACGTTGTATTGAAAATATAACTAAGAATATGTGTTTATTCTTTTGTTAATAATATGTCGTCATTGAATCAGAACAGATGTGCAAACAATTACTAAATTTGAATAACAAATGACGTGCCCTATTTTAAGGAAAAGCAACGACATTTTTTAAAACATACGCGTATTTATGTTGTCTATTTAAATAGAAATTTTTTGCAATGTATTTATAAATTTCGTGTACATCCATACGGGTGGAATTTTAATAGAAATACATGTGGATATTTACAACCTAGAAACATATTACGTGCTATGGTAAATAGGAACAATCACTGCTGCTTACTCCTGTAAGTATTATAGAATGGTGGCATCGTTATGGAGGATAAAATATATTTAAGACCTGGGTTTTAACAAGTATACAAACAATTTATAAACTAATAAAATATTTGAATAATTCAAAATGTTTTAATCTAATGGCGCTATATAACAATAGGCCTAAATCTCATTTATATTCCGATACAACGTACTTAACGAATTCCGTGCGACTCAGCGGGCATCGCCGAATGAATATCAAATTGGCGGGTGATTTGTAAACACGGCGCGGCCGCAACACGTCGAGAATACGTCCGGTGCACTCTCGACTCTACCTGTCATCCCCCACGAGCCAACGAGCGAGATCTCGCCACATTCAGGTGTATGTAGCGAGACAGAAAGGTGGTGTCGCACTGACAACACGAACGAGTTACACTATCTCGCGCACACGACGTGTGGTCGGAATTTAAATTTAATTGTAACATTGGACTTTCGCGGATATTATTTTAGTTTTCAACTATCAGGTGTGCTCTAAGCCGCTGACGATCTTAACTGTAGTGTTCGATTACGTTATTGAAAATGAAAACGGATTATGCTATGGATGAGGTGCAGAAGAGTAAGTTTAAAATTAGAACATTTTACTTTTATTACCAGCCAGTTAAACATATTGAAACTTTTTATTAAAAACTTTTTAATTAAACTGTACAAATGCTGTCTGGTTATAAATACTCTTTCAAAATATTTCTATGTTACTCTGACACTTAATCTATTTCATCAACTCCTATCTTTAGGTTTTTTTTGAAACAGGAATATTTGTGGTTAAGTCTAGTCCACCTTTCAATATGGAATGTACTATAAAATAAAGTCGAGTCTATCTTACTTGCAGAACAAGGTCTAAAAATAGCATCTAGATTTAAAATAGAATTTTCTCGTTTAACTCTAAAGTTTAACAAGGAAATTCTTTCTAGATTTGTTAGACAGCGTTTAAAGTATAGCATTAATATTATTTGTAATTAAATACCGTTTAGTTTTTTTTTATTGAACTGGAGGTTATATAATTTATATAAATGTGTTAAATGTTTATAACGTTAGACGTAATCTGTTTTTAATTGCGATCATTTAAAATATGTGTTGTTATATAACTCCAGAATTAGTTACTGGCGGCACTTCAAGTAATTCCAAATAGGACGTTTCATTAAATTATAAAATGTGCAGTCACATTAGTTACTTTTTACTAAATTGGCTCATGAAAACTATATGTGGAAGGGACTGTGTTTTAGATTGGCTACATTAAATGGGAACGAGATAAAATCAAATTCATCACTTTGAATAATTTGTTTTAATTGTGCCCAAATTATTGATCTTAGAAAAACTTAGAACTACGGAAAGCGAATAAATTATTAATAAGCGTAGACGTCAATTATAGAATATTTTGAGTAGGATAAGTTTGTTTGACAAAACATCGTTGCATGTCTCATCAATGCTAATATTGAATACTTGACATTATATCGAACTGTGGGAGTTTTTTTTAATTTTATATGTTATAGTATGGTATCCATTTAATATATCTTTATCTATTAATTTGTTTATGGTTTCATTTATTTACCAGTATAGTTAACTCTAATGAAATGCATTAACATGATAATTTAGATAAATTATTTCATATACGCCTGTCGTAATTATCACATAAAAACTGCTTGATTGATAAATGATATAAAATGATAAATTATTTTTCGTTAAAACGAATGCAATATGATTTTTTTGTTCTTTCATCAATACGAAAGGAAAGGAAAAATTCACTAAACCATATTTCAATTCTTCAGTAATGCTTGTCATTATCATTTACATTCATTGTAAAAGAATCATTTCCATGCGTTATATTTAATTTTAAAATAGTATTGCAGTTAAGCATACAGTGTACGAGGTAATTATTTTAAATCAAAGATTAAAAATAAAAAAAATTGCCGCCAGTTAATGAGTCATGCGTGGGTTTTTGCATTTACGTATACAATTTTTTATCTATTCTAGATCACTATGCGGCCAGCGTTTTAATATTATAAATCACGAATACGTCAATTTATCGGTTTATTGTTTCTTGGCTAGTTTAACAGTATTTTGTATCAATGAATTATGTAGCAGTTATCATTAATTGTGAGAATAGTTTGTAGTAATATAAGGAAATGTAACATAATGTTGTTTTTCTTCGAAATATGCGTCATTGTTTCAATTTTTTTTTGTTTTTTTTTTTGTCTTTGTCATATTGTAGTAGAATAAAATTCGAGTATTACAATAAGTCTTATCTTTCGTTAGGGACGACCTCCATCATCGGTGTTTCGGACATCACGGAGAACAAGCTGATCTGGCGGCAAGTGGTGGCCGAGCTGGTGGGCACGTTCCTGCTCACTTCCATTGGCGTTGCCTCCTGCATCGCCATCTCCGACTCCAACGCGCCCAAGGTCACCAGCATCGCGCTCTGCTTCGGTTTGTTAGTCGGCTCCATCGTACAGGTGAGTCAATACATTCTTTAACGTTTTTGTCATACACATATATATGTAAAGATATATCGGATTAAGTTTTAGATGTAGGGCATTTTCTGTATCATTGAGTTTTCGTTCAATTTTTTCCCCTCTTTTTCACAATTTCCTGAGCTAGAGTTGTTCTAAAGAGTTTTTGAGGACTGACGATAGATTTAAAAACATTAAAATATGTCATTATTTTTAAAGAGTTTTATTGAAAGAAATTGTAGAAATTAAACTGTTAAATTTTTAAGTGTTCAACGAGCACAAAATTTTAGCTAGTTACAAAAATCTAAAAGAGAATCTTAAGGAACAATAGCAAGGAATTTAACTGCATATTAACTATAATATACTTGTATGTCATATAACATCCGCTCTCAGCATTTATTTACAGCATTTATAGTAAGTAAAGAATATTAATCATCCCACGATATATCTTAACAGTAAACTTCCGTAACGTTTTACTCATAGCAGAGGTGCCTGGTGACGTCATGTAATTAATTAATTAATTATATAACCTCTTTTTTATACCAACTAAACTAACGAGGTAAATAGAAGTGATCATTTTATGTTCTCACCGACCTTCAATATTAGTTAATTCTAAAACAACTATAATTGATTAATTTGGATGTTTCACCTCTAAAATAAATACTGGATCAATGACTTTCAGCTTCAAAACTAAAATGATGTCACCAGAATTTGTTCGATCTCTCACCACTGTTCCATTTTTTAATTATTTTCAATAATTTCGTAGATTTATTTTAATATATTAAAATCAATAGAAAAAGCGAGAATAATAACTTACTCAACGAGCTCAATAGAAAATAAATACGTTACTATCTCTCCATTTAGATCAAAGGCGTTTTATCCTTTACCGTATCAAAGATTAAAAATTAAATGGTTTACACACACTGTTGGTTAATTTACACTTACATACACTTACACTGTTTGTCAAGTTAATAGTTTAAGTGTAACAGTAACGTTATCTACATCAAACATACAGCAGCCTTTGAAGATAAGCGCGCGATAACAATAACGTACTGCGATGTCGCCTACAATAACGCTCAATCGGACACTTGTGGTAAAGACCGACCTTTCCCACGCGGTCGCGAACCCGATGAACCGTTTGTAAAAACTATTTGCATATGCTCACTCCGTTATTTACATAAACTGAACTCGGTGCAGACTTGTCAAACGGATTTCAAATAAACCTTGACCTACGCATACTAATGAATCCTTTCTTATTTATTTAGTTCTATATTTTTTAATATACGTAAGCCTCAATTGATAAATTTATTATCTAAATTGTATCAATCAATTAATAAATAGGTCAAGAATAAAATAACATTTTCAAAGTCAATATTTATGTTTAAATTTTTTTTAAGATTTATATTACAATTAAATGTCACAATTAAAAATGTAAACCGGCTATGGTTTGTACGTCTATGGCGCTAAGGACAACCGATGGTTCTAACACTACTAACGAGATATCTGTTATCGTATTAAAAAAGAAAATCATATGATCTCAGTCCAATTTATAAAAGGGTAAGCAGAAACTATGGATTTCCCTTTTCACACGTATATTCTCTCGCCGGTTATATACCTACACTTTCTATTTGCTAAGTTGAACAAATAATACAATTTATTATAGCATTGTGTTGAAATCTGTATCAGTATTATATTTGATGATTATTTTAGAAATTGCAATAAATTTTAATAAATATTATTTAAACAAATATTTAGAGTAAGGGTATCTACTGATTAATTATGAATTTAGCCGTAACGGCCCAGTAATAATGTGTATGGTTGCATTAAATGGATAAACAAACCATCGAAGAGTGTAATCGAGAGGCGAGAGGTCACGAATATGGTAACACCGTGTCACGCCCAGCCCTGGACGTTGCGCAAAATGATCGAGTGCATGATATACCAGCAACGTAATCATAATACACGCCCGTGTAATTAATTTGTTCATTGCTATATCTAAAAATAGAATTAATATATTTAAATTTATTATACACCCACCGTAGTATTATATATCATAATAATCAAGTATCTTCATTTTTATTAATTTTTGTGTCTTTAAAAATTTAGAATATCGTTGACGTTATGAAGCTAGCGCTTGGCGCGCAGCCATTTTAAAACTGTATCTAAGTATGACTCTAAGGCAAACAGCGGGCATCAATCCAAAATAAACCAGGCTGTCGTAGATTATGTTTTCTTCAAGGGTAAAAATTCTTGATACATTTCACCCACCTTAAGAGAATAGTATGAGCCGATGAGTATTTACGCCAAATGCAAGCACAATTTAAAAAAAATAAAAATCCAAACGTCATCGTAATGTCAGACGACCTTCTTCATGTTATAATTCATTTTAAAACTAATTAACTTTCAAGTCAATCGGAGTACGTTATGCAAATTTAAGTTATACAGATTATTGATCTCTAACGCATGAATGGCCATGTCCGTTTTGAATTCGTTGCATGTGTTAAATGTTATTAGTTTGCCGATAACGAGAACCCATTAATCATTTCGCTGCTGCCCATCAAGAAATTTGAAGTTTCATTGCAATTGCTTGTGCCTGTATACACGCATAAAAGGAGACCTAGTTAATATACTTACGAAAGTAGCAAATAAATACCACAATTATAACCAGCCAGTGTTGAGAAAAGAGGTTCTATTTATTGAAGTTAATATTTTTTAAATTGTAATTTCTAATAAAATAAAATCTAAAAAAGTATTTGATTAAATGACGATAATTAATGTTCTTACCGATTAAGATGTAAAAAGATAAGAAAACATTCTGTTACAATCGATATTGTGCAAGTATTATGAGATAAAAAAAACAACATTCATGTATTAATTGATAAATTGACAAATTAAATGCTGTCAAGTTTGGCACACGCGGCGGCCATTTTGATAACGATAATGTATGCCTGATTACTCTATAAATTGTAATACGGTCAACTGCACACAGATTTAGTGATAAAATTATTTTATACATACAGGTACATTCTTTTATATGTTCAAGTTGAACTTTATAAATTTCATATTATTTACTCGTTATTTTTTGGATGTATTTCTTCACCGAAAATTAAATTCAAGAAAAAAAATTGACGACCAATAAATTATTAAGAAATTAACTACTACATATTTTATATTATTTTTGTTTAGAATTAAAATGTTTCTGGACAAAAACTTTTATATCTTTTAACTTAAAATCTCATTGTTTTAGACAAAAGTTAATAAAATATTCTAAGCACGTTTACAGAACGCTAACACAAAATGATAATGAAGGATAATTTCAATGTCCGGGATACTGTGTATTTTTGCTACATGTATTATATTAATCAATCGTATTTGTTTTAAAAACTTTACCTTCTTATTAGATGGGAATTAATGGAATTCAAAAGGAATGTAAAAATATTAGAATTATAAAGTTTTTTGAAACACTTCGAGTATTTTAAAATCTGTATTGAAATCGCGACAATGTACGGCTCTTGCGCAACAAGATCACCTGTCAATCACGGATTTACACCACAATAGAACAAATTCTATGATTACTGCGCGACGGCCGCCGTGTGTTGCCAGTCCAATGTCACTTCAGATAAATACAGATTTTTGTAGGAATATTAATAATACAAAATGTTATTAAATATAAGAGATTGATGATTTGTTTGATCGTCCAACAAATTCTTGAAATCAAATCTATTTAATAATTAATCTAGTAAATTTTAATCGCCGACGCATAAAATGGATTAGGATTTTTATTTTCTTTTTTAATGATAATATAGTGATAATTTTTTATTTCTCGTTTATTCTCAACTTACGAAGACAATCTAAATTCGATGTTTTAGTAAGTAATGACTAATAATAACAATAAATCTTGATTATTATAGACTAAATTAGTGTTTTAGTAATACGTAAATCATGTAGGAATGGTTTTGGTACAAAAACTAGGTATGCGCACCGTTTCTTTTCCACTATTGTCTCAAAAATACGACATCAATGATTAAAATTAAATTTTTAAATCTCACCAAGGTTGTAGGAATAAAACTTTTATCAAAATAATTCTATTTAGAAATCTTAAAATAGATATGAGTCTTAGTGTATAAATATTCTCGAAACAACAAGTCAATAAAACCCTTTAAAGGAACCTCTTTGTTAAGTAAATATGTAAGCGGCTTTAGGAAACATTTGTTAGCTTAATGTACATATACATTGCAACACTGCGCCACCCAAAAATCTACCTTCTTAATTATTTATGAAAAACAGAATAAACTGTAACACAGTAAAGATTAATGCTTGTTTCGCAGTCTGTGCAGACTCTCTTATAGGCGAATTTATTTGTTTTCAAGAACGCATTTTCGCTTTTAGCAAATACCTCTTGTCTAGATATTAACATATTTGTACGCTTCGGTGTTTGCAATTTGTACACATGCCTTTGTTAAAGATGTCAGGTTTATATTATTAAAAACCTGTTTGTAGTATTCTTTAATAGTTAATAATAATTATTTATTTATCATTTTGTTATCAAAACTATAACGCTATTAGAATAGGAAAAAAATATTGATTGGTAAATTTTGAACGACAAATAAACACAAAAGCGTTTTTTTGCATCATTCCAAAAACCATCTGTTCGATTACTGAAGCGTACATTTTTTGTAATGAATATTAAGACCGGCGTATCACAAGGTATACGTGTAACGGTATTCGGGCAAATGGCTTCGGAATTCTCCGGTCGTGTACCCCTGTAATGATACAGGATGTTCCTGTTTGTCACCATTAGATTGTATACATCTTCAGTTTACAATCATAAAAGGCATATTATAAACTGATCACAAATTATGAACTGAAAAATCATTGTAAATTTGACGTGTCATTTTCTCGTGATCGTTTGTGTACCTTTTTACTAATGTAGACGAAACTATGTACTTTTTCCACCCAACTGTCATGAAAATATAAAAAATCTTTAATTTTACGTTAAATGTACATTTTAGTAAGAAAGTGCCTAAAGCGTCTTCATAAAGGTATCTATAAATATGGAGTGTTAGCCATATTGTCCTTTATATTCACAGATAAAAAATAACTAGGTTATTTAACAGCGGTTAGCTTAGCGCTGAAATATTATAAATTTCTTCTATTTTACAATCATATGTCCATGTACTGTCATAGTCACGATCGATGTATATGGCTTTACATAAAAACTATAACAGTGTACAATGGACTGTATTTGATAAAATCAGTTTTTTATTATAAATTATAATCTGAGATTATGCAAGTTTATTGTTTGTCGTTGTAGAACGATGCGTAATTTGACAATAGATCCCTGTTACATTATGTCCTTGAATTACAAATGTCATCGACAAAATTATACTTTGTGTGTTGTTTTTGTGTTGTGTGTACGTTTGTTTACGTTTTTTATGTTGTTTTATCACACAACATACAGAATTATTTTCGTATGTTTATACGCTTCTTTAAGTTTCATTTATAATAACTATAAAGAAATAAACTAATACATTATCTATTATTTGCAGAATTTTCACTTTCAATCCTTCGACTAACGCTATAAAATTTTAATATTAAAAGCAACACGCACATCAAGAAAATTGTAAAATTGATTTTTATATTTATAGCAATCGTATTGGCTTATGCTCTCCCCATTGAGGAAGACCACATGGCTCCGCGTGGCCACACTCACGAGAGTACTCTTAAAACAGATGTTTATTTTTATTGAGATAATCAGTTATTTGTTTTAAAGTTAACAGTAAATACTTAAATTAACTGTACATTTATACCGAACCCTTTTTCCTCCGCCATCTATCAGAGAGAATTATCTTTAACGGTCGATGTCCAAATTCTCGACATTCGAATTTATGCGGACCATTTAACGAGCAACAAACTTTATAAATATTAAGTGCAAACGATATTATTCGGATGTCTCTGCGATACGCTAACTGTTTCTTAATTAATTTAAAGATAAACAATCAATAACTGACCTTAACGATTCTTATACTTAAAGGCCTTTCATTCATTCCATATTAAAAGGGTGTTTGAGAAATCGGTAACTTAACCGGTTGAATACTAATAAAAGGTTAATAGTTCAGCTTAAAAATTAAAATAAACTCGACCTACTTACAGATAAAATAAACTTACTTTTTAAGGACAAAGAAAACGTATTAAATTTTATATTTTATAATTTCTACATATAACGTGTTTCTAAAAATTAATAATATATTAAGTGGTTTTTTTATTTATTTTCTCGAGTTCGCTACCATAGGAACTATTACTAATAAACCTCACCAGTAGGCATGTGGAAGGCGGGTGTCTCTTCATCCTAACAAGGGTTAGTTTTAGCAATGTTTTAAAATCATAAAGAACACAATAATTCATATATTAACACATAACAAAATAGTTGCCTGGATCCAACAATACGTATGACATCTAACTCAACATTAAATTATTATACAGAAATCAAAGTTCAAACTTTTACGCAAAGTCAAAA
>JAABKM020000023.1:6287079-6298311 GCA_016277805.2 Papilio aristodemus | reverse complement strand
CAGTGAATGTTTTTACAGCAATTAAGTTCTATAATTGGACTTAATAAGGCCACTTATTGCCTTATTTAATATTCATAAAAATATTTTGTGTTTGTAATAAAGGGTTGAAATAATTATCTGCCAATTTACAATCGTATAGAGTGCGTTTGTTTGTTTTAAAAAAACATACCCACGCCTGTATTCTCCGAAAGGTTAGGCAGAGGTGCAATTAGTGCACTAGTGTTAATAATAATGAAAAGAGGAAGCCTGTATGATTAAAATTAATTAGTCAATAAATTAAAAAAGTAAAGATATATTTAAATATTTTAAATTGCAATAATAATCTAAGAAAACAGTTGTACCAAAATTTATACATTTTTTTATCAAGGACATAATTTAATAAAAAATTTATTTAATTTGCAAATTAGATATGGTAAGTATAAATATTAATTTACAATTTATCAAATGACATTATAATACTCACTTGCTAAGGCGGCGACTGCCGTCAATACGATGAACACTTTCATGATGACCTTTTGATTATAATATTTAAAAAAAATATATGATAAAAAATACAATGACTAGATTGCGGACCGACCCCTCTGACGACCCTGGCTCAACTGACGAATGTTGCCTTCGCGCGCGCCTTTTCTTCACGTGACCTGTGTATGCGCTCCTAAAACCGGTACGAAGACTAAGCTGTGATTTAACTAATTATTCTGTCAATAGAATTAAAATAATTTTCGTTGTTGAATAGTAATTAATAATAGATAAAATCATCGAGAAAAATTTTCTTTTTATTTTCACAACAGTGAAAATTGTATACGTGTTATATTGGAACATATAATTGACCTCTTAGCCTTATATGTGGTTAACTGTCCGTTCTTCAAAACTCACGTGGCGTGCATAATAAATAGTGCATTGGTAGTTTGATTTGAAATAATATATATCCAGGTCATATGTGAGTCTATTTTAATGTAAGTTTATAAAATAATTTAGTATAATTCGATGACGACTGTTTTAATTTATTCTTCTTTTAATTCTGCGTGACTGTATGACGACGGGAGAGGAATTCGAAGGTAATTTATTCGTTCAGTTCTTATTTTTTTTATTTTTTTTTCTTTATTCAACGCACGTATTGAGATGTCTAGTACATAGCCAGCCGAGCACCGTTCACTTCGACATACCTTAGTTTAAATTTCATGTTATTCAACTTTCGAGCAACGCTTTATCATGAGATTTTTTTTTTTACAATTATCGTTTCCTATTTTAATAATAGCTATTCCAATTATTTAAACGGCTATTCAATTGTTTTCTTAGTAATTAAAACCTTCTTAATAAGTCTTTCAGTTCAAACAATATTATCATTTTTTTATTGCAGGAATGTATAATCCGTGGAATCTATTAAAAAATATCATATCCTGCGAAAAATAGCAGCAGAAAATCTTGTTTGTATCACAGAAATTGTAAAAAAATGATATTTATTTTAGCATTATGAAGCATTATCTTGAAATAAAATAAAATATTGAAATTTACCCCTGGCTATGCTTTACACCAAAAACAAAATAATTTACACAGGTAAATTTTTAAATATAAGATGTTTTAAATATAAGTTTTCTTAAAAATTATCGCTTTACAAAATATGATAGAGACTAACTAAAATAAAAACGCGCAAAGGTTTAAAGATATGTAATTACTATAAATTCTAACGAGAACTTATACTTTGTTCCGTGGGTGTAACCATATGTATGTGTCTATTCTTGTTAGGTGAGCTATTAGGCTATGCGTTTATGTTGCCACAATGATTTGTTACAAGGTCTTATATTTGATCCGTTCTAAAACCTGGTGACAAGCTGAATTAAACATTAAGTTTTTTTTTGTTCTAATCATTGTAAAATTTCTGTGATTTGATGAAGTATCAGACTTAGTAGGTTTTCATCCTAAGTAAACGACATATTAAATTAAATATTTCAACATTTGTGGCCTAAACGTTGGCCACATTGGCCATATTAAAGCTACTATAGATATCTCTAAAAACAAAGTATAGACGTAAACAAAAGACGTGTGATATGTTACAAAACACTTCTCTGTAAGATTTGCAACCGGAACTTAGTCATAGACATCGAACATTATCAAACGCCATTACATCACGCGCATGCGCAGACAGCGGTATGGGTCAGTTGTGACTGTCTCGTAACGCACGAGATGATATGACAACTTACAGATGATATGACGAGGCGTGAAGTAGTTATATTAAATGTCAGCTTTCGATCTTTTGAAGCAATATTAACATTGATAGATCTTATTATTAAATGAAGACAAAGAAAGAACAAACTGTATTTTTCTAAAACACGGAACTTCATGATGTATTTTTTTTTTGTAATTTCTTGTCCACTATAATCTTAAGTGATCTATGTACTTTATGGTATAAAATGTACACACATTTTGTTAGCATAAACAGTCTATATCAGGTTTACCGGTAAACTTGTGCATTCCTCAATGCCTTCCAAAGTTTAAATTGAAGTAGTAAGTTATTACGTACATATAAGTAAGTAAATGAAAGGCGTTCAATTAATTACTTAAATTAGGTTAAACAGTATATTAATTACTACTTCATGAATGATATTCAAAGGTTTTTACACCTACATTCATAATTGAAAAAATAAAACCAATATCTACAGAGCTTGATTTTGTTACACGTCACCCGTACATTGCTACAATGAAGGAATATCTAACACTTTGAAGCATAAAAAACTTTTAAAGCTTGATAGAGCGCCTCATAAATAAAGAAATTTAAATAGATGTAAATTTCAATATTTCTTTGATGACACCATCAAAAAACGAATACTTCTAGAGAATCTTTTAAAGGCCGTGTTGGTCAAAGGAAGGAATTTGGCAAACAATTAAAAAACGGCTTTTATTTACGAAGTTATTAACAACTACCCACGTTTCATCTAGGTAACACAGCTTACATTTAGCACTTGAAATTATGTAATTATCAAGCAATCTCTTGTAACATACATTCGAAACGTCATTTCAAAGGAATTGATTGAGTCAAGGTTTGTATTGCGGAAATTTTTCTGCAGGAAAAGTATTTTTATGGTTTTATAGCTTTATATAGATTAAGTGGAGGTAATTTTCGTCATACTTTCTAGGTTAGAGCACGCGTAATATATTATAAATACGTAATAATCTAACTTGCATTACTACAAGGTAAAGCCAATGAGCTTATAACATCACTGTAGTGAATTAGCGTAATGCCAATAAAATAGTAACGTATCGTTACAATACAAAATCAAGTAAGAATAATTGTTAGAAAAAAAATGGAAACAAAAAGGGACATATTTATAGAAGCAATGATCCTATAAAAAAAAAAAACCTCCTTAAATTTCATGTTCATGGTGATTATACATACCAATTTTTTTTACTATTCGTTTTATTGCCTTAACTAAAAGTAACTAGAAGCTATTTCGAAATGCATTTATTTATTTGAATTTTAAAACGAAATATGAAATTAGAAAGTCAAATATTTGATGTTTTCGTTATCTTTTTAATTAAAATAATACATTATTTAAACTGAAAGTAACAAGCAGAACTTATGACTCAGTTAGAAATTATGTAGTCAGTAAGTTGTAGGTTAAATTTGTAGCTCGTTTCACAGAAACAATTGCGTACAAACTTGATTTATAACAGAACGAGGTGACATTATCAATAGAAATAGGTCATAAGGAAGACCAATTTCTACTTAGAAGACTAAGTGGATGTAAAATTCTTGTAAGAATTATAGAGATCTCATTTCCTTAACAAATAAACTAAAAAAATAAATTATGTGCTATATAATGTTTTTATAATATAATTAATTATGTAGAAATGTAAATAGCTTCAGGATCACGTTGTTAAGGTCAAATGATTTTTAATATTCATTTAGAATCAATAATTAATTTAAGGAGATTGAATGTTATAGAGAGTAGGTCATTTACGTAAGCAAAAACCGGTCGTAAAGCAAAACGATAGACAGATCGCAGACAATAAGAGTGGGACTACAATGAATACTTTCGCAACTTGTTCATTACAAATATCATAACATAAATATAGGAAATGATTTGTCACTCGAAATGGTTCCGCATATTAAGCGTTAATAGAAAACATTTCAGATGAAATATGTCATGTCTGTATGTAATGCAAAAATGATTTCATCATGGTCTTGTAATATATTCCTTTACTTAATTATGTTTCAAGCACGATCTTAAATATTATAATCATGATGTCAATTATTTTTCTACTCTACTTTAAGTTGCAAAAATACAATCATACAAATTATACCTAATCTACACATGACTTTTACAGTTTTTTTAAATGACTTTTTTTAGGTATTAGAACCTTTGGTAACTTAACTAATTAAAGAACATAGTAATAATTGCTCATAAAGCTGCTTTCCAAATTTCGTTGCGGATAATTTTCCTGGCAAAAATACGTTGTAAAAACAAGTAAACCTAAGTGGTTTAATTGTTTTTACTATTTCTTTAGTCATTTTATCCATAACTCCTTTTTTCTTTCTACTAGAACAATGTAAAGAAATATTCTAAAAAGGGCTTTAAAAAACCGTTCAGAAATTTCATACAAATATTTTATCCTTAAAAATAAACTCAAATTAATACTCATTTTCATTTTTTATATCATAAAAACAAAAGATTTGGTTATATACATTCTGTGCAGTTTTTTTTTAAACGTCAAGTGTCAAATTTCAAAAAACAAAAATATGTAAACAAACATATGAAAATCATGCCATTCATCGTCTGACGGTTTGCGGTTTCTTTCCTTAATTAGAAGATAATTTGCAGAGCTGAGAAATTATTTCTAGTCAAATCTTAAGTTCAATAGTGCAATATGATTATTGCTCTGCAAACCTTGTTATACTTTCGCGAATCGTTGTTGACTATTTTAGAACGACTGATTGGACCATACTATAAACGATTCAGTTTTTCACTAATCAAGAAAAGCAGCAGTTCGGACGATGAAGATTCTGATGAACAAGTATTTGCTGAATTCGATGATGAAAAAGGAGTGATATTTTTTCCACCAATGTACGTGCAACGATATGCCGCAGTTAGTGACTGCCTTTTAGATGAAAGATGGAATGAAAAATTAGAGAAGGTTTGTTATTATTGTGATATAATATTTTCTTATTTAATGTGATGCCTTTAAACATCTTATATGATAGATAATTCATTATTTTAAATATTGTAACATTTTTTCCACTAAACAATTTGAACTTATACATTATAAATATAAGATAAAACCAGCATCTTTTTGAGGGTTAAATTATAATTTTTGTATCATTTTCAGATTGTTGATCTTGGCTATCATGACATGACTTTTATCAAGTATTTAAAAGAAGTTCCTGGGGTCAAACATATCTTGGGTGTGGATATTGAGAATGTATCTCTTCGTTGTTCTCCTGATATAATTACTGACGGCGAATATGCACATAGAAGAGAAACTCCACTACAAATAACAGTAAGCAACCTCATTTTATTTTCTCAAACAAGAATATGGTAACATTATTATCATGCCTGTTCTTTGAAGTTTAGTGGTTTCCCAGTTAATTAAAGTGGTAGATCCATAAAAACAATTACTGTCCTAGAACATAAATTCACACAATATAATTTATTTTTAAATATGCTTTATTTAACTTTTCAGTTGTTTGAGGGAAATGCAGCTGACCCCGATTACAGACTCATTGGCTGTGATGCAGTGGTTGCTATTGAGATGATAGAGCACATGCTCCCTCATGATTTGGACAGGATGGTCCACAATATATTTGGTTTCATCCAACCTCAGGTTGCCGTCATTACAACACCAAATGCAGATTTCAATGTTCTTTTCAAAGCTATGGAGAAGAATGGTCTTAGGAGATGGGATCACTTGTTCGAATGGAGCAGGGAACAGTTCCATGATTGGTAATTTTATATTTGATTTTATAGTTTTATATTTAAAGTTTGGCTTTGATTTTTTTTATATTTTTTATTACAGGTGCAGTAATATTGTATTGAGGTACCCAAATTATACCGTCACATGCAAAGGTGTGGGACCTGGACCTCCTGGCACTCTTCATTATGGCTGTTGCAGTCAGCTTGCTCTCTTTGTTGCAAAAAACTATCATAAACAACAGTCCTTGACCATTGATAGTATGGCTTTAGTAAAAAGTAAGTTAAATATTTTGTTTTTAATTTGTACACATTTCTTTCATGGACAATGAAAATGTATTTGAAAAAATTCTATAAGACTAATTTAATTGCTACAGTAATAAGCATAACTATTGACATTCCATTTTTAAAAAAAAACTTACTGTAATATGAAATGATGAAAATTGCAGGCGTCCCAAATGACACTAACTTTAGTGATGTAGGAAGCTGGGATTACACCAATTCAATACATGAGAGTAATATGCTTTGTGCACCACCTAAGTAAGTAAAATATTTATTTTATTATACCTACTTTAAAAAAATGTTCATGTTTTAATTAATATTATTTTTATTTTCATGCTCTATTGACAAACCTAATTTCCTGTATGTACTAGTATAGGCTAGGTTTAATTAACCTGACTTACATATTATTTGAAAGCCACTATTATTTTACTTTTAATATCAACAGAACTCTTATTTACACCGAGTCTAGGATTGCAGACATCAGGCAGGAATTTTGATAACCTTCCTATCTTTATTTCTATATTATTTGTATCACTAATTGTAATTATCAAGGGAATTATGTTCTATTCGTCTTTCCGGTAATATCAAATAATACCCCATATATTGATTGAACCTGACCATTTATCTTACTCCCAGTGTTGAATCCTTTCCCGAGATCCCATTCCCTGAGAAACGGTCCTGTATGACCATAGTTATCCTGAGCGCTCCCCCGATAGACACATTGGTGTACAAGGATAACACGGCACAGTGTAACATAGACAGAGAGATCGGTAGGAGTTACCTCATGTTTGATGAAGAAATTTCAGAAAATGTGCTTGTACCTCGGAGAACGGTCTTTAACAGAGAGTATGAAATGGAAGATGTTTCTAGCAGGTTTTACAAGTTTATAATTATAGCAAGTTTCCTTATAAAAGTGGTAAGGTAGTTGGTTAGTTTCGTTATAATTTCATATTGCGTAGGTTTAAATCATTTGATATAGTGTACACTAGATTGGACTTATATTAATAACTGGTCAGACTTTTATATTCATATTTGTTGTTTACAGTTTGCCTACCATTGGTAGATTTAATTTCATTGTATGTACATTGATTAGGCTTTACCTCATATATTGTAGCTGGGTTTCTTGAGATTCGTTATAAAATTTAAATTGTATTTATATATGTACATTTTTTTTTAATGTTTTCTTTAAAGAATCTAGTTAGATTTACAATAAGTCTAGACTTTGAACATACAAACTGATGTAGAAAATTCTTTTAGATTGCACTGTTCAATGTTTCAAGTGAGAAAATTCTCAAAAACAACTCAGAACTTGATGGCAAAGAACAAATTGGACTCCATAATGCATACAAGAGAAATAGTGGACGAGATACGACAGTTGACCAAAACCCTCAACCTTAACAGGAATACTCTAGATCAGCAACACAAAATGTGTACTTGGAATAATATCAATTGGGGGGAGAACGCGCCATATTGGAACCAATACTATAGAGTCGTTAGAGATTATAATTATCCATATGAAGTTAGTATAAGTATTTTAATACTTATTTTAGTTTTTTTTTTCTAGTTATTTAAAAAATTGCAAAACATAATCTGTAAATATTGTTTAGCATTCAATGTATGTATTTAAGTTGAATGTAATTCTCTTCATCTTTGAATAAAAAAAACCTAAGATATTTCAAGATTTAAAAAATACTTTCGTTCTATATTAAAACAGAAATTTGTATTTCATAATCTATTTTTATTAGTAATTGTTTTTTTTTTTTCAGATAAAATCTGAAGAAATCCGAATTGTTGAATTAATATCTGATGAAATAAACGACCTGATAGATTCACAGAGCACTCCGGACGGTTCGATCGCAAATGAGAAATTGGAAATACCTTTAGAATACCTCATGCGTGTCGTCGAACACATCACAGATGACGTGGAGAGAGTCAAGTGAGCTTGTTTGAAAATCATTATGTCTACAGAGACAAGGGTCATTAAATATTTTGGTTTCTTGAGGTCGTACTTGAGTGGATATTTTGATATTGTCTATGGAGAGCCATAGACAGCTATGGATGGTAAAATGCAGTACGAGATAATTTTGTGGTATGGGATAAGGCTCTGATGCAAAACCAAATTAATTCTTAAATATTTTATTTAAATACACTAAACTCTATTTCATAAACTTAAAGCTGTATTATATTTTGGATTGCTATTTAAATTAAATAAATAAAAAAAAACTCATTAAACAGTACTATAGCAGACTATTCCGACGATGATTAATATGTATATGGTAAACTATATAGATCGTATGTTTATTTTTTTCTTCAGGGACTTACTTGAATGGAACGGCTATGAAGTTGTCGATAATATTGTGATTCACTCTCGTTTGATAGCCGAGAACGTTTCCATGGCGACGCCGGAAAACGACTACCAAGACAACGACGCGCTCTCTGATGTAAAGAAACAATTTGAATTCGTAGATGTTGATGACGTCACGTAGACCTGTCAAACTAATGTTATAGCTCATGTTCAAATATTTACTTCACCGAAATTAATTTTCATTTATTCTATACTGTAAGTTAAAGTGAATTATTAATAGAGTGCAAAGGCTGTAGTAAAGTTTAAAAAATATTTTTTAATTGATTTAAAGGTATAAAGATTGTTGGTATGTCTAGCGTAGACTGTCATTCATTAAATAATTTTAATTTATGCATAAACTGCATAACTTGCTGAAAAAAATAAAGACTGAAAACTTTGTATTTATTCCTTCATTCCAAATTCTCACGCTGTATAACACTTTCCCCGATCCGGGATACGAACCCGAAACCTCGGTAACTTATACTGCTGCTGATATTATTATTATTTTAAGATTTATTGTAATTCCGATTTTGCTGTTTTTTTTTCTAGTGGGATGTGACGGAGGTACATTCCACTTCGTATTCCAATGAAAGTTCAATTTCTTCGCACAAGAATGGTTCGTCCTATTAAATTATAATCATAGAATATACAATCATTAAAATATCTAGAAATAAGGAAACCACTCAATGCTTTTGTTGTTCCATTGATGTGTTAGATTCATTGTTTCGCTCGAACAATGAAAAAGATACACCAAAACACTCTTAACCCTTCTCTTTTGTTCACACATTGACATCTTTTTAAAAAAATGTATAGTGGTGAACATTTGAGTTTTAGTTAAGAAGTTTGAGCAAAGCTTCTGTTTGTGACATCTATGCACAATATGTTATTCCAACATAAATATAAAGCGCTGATTTCCTTAAATAGGGGTAAGTAATTCGCTCCAATAGTATACTGGAAACTTTAGTAACAGAAAAGACAGAAATTTAATCATCGAGTCATCAGATTGTGTTTGGCTGATCTATCACCACCCATTCAGGTAAATGGCTCCAGCGGTCGCTGGACTTCAAGGTCCGTAAGTTGCGCAGCTTGTTGACTGCCGACGAAGACATTAGCACGGAGCTGGACCGCGTGGTCTGCCGGCTCATGAAGCTCGCGTTGACCAACAAGAATAGATGCATGCCCCCGCTGACCTCCTGGCTTCAGTGTAAACTGCTCGACCTCCTCACGCTCACCGAGAGGGCGATCCAACGGAGGAAGAGATATTATTTCAATAAAAGTCCATCCATTACTTTTGGTGGTACGATTTTCATGTTATATGTAGTATTAAGTAAGCAACTAGCGCCCCATTTAGGTCTAGCGAAAGATTCACTGCTACTCCGACTGAAACTTCCTAAATAGCTCATGGTCTCACAAATAAAAAGGTGAGGCAGAGAGCCTTTTCCTTAACGCTCTCTGGCTCACTATATCAGGAGAAAAAAACATGGACAGCCTTATAAAATATGTTTAATAATATGTAATTGTACTACATTCCACCGCAGATTTCACTGTTACTAGGTTACTAATGTAACATTAGGTGCTCGTATCGTTATAGGCTAACTAGTGCCGATAACAAATATTTACAAAAAAATTATATTGTACAAATGGTAATAGAAATACATATTTTTTCAAAGATTATCAAAACAATTGGCCCAGGGAGTTAGAACCTGCCAAAATTAACGACAGTGATACAGCGTAAGTACTGAATTGAAATATCAAATTTTTACGTCTACTACATATTTGTAATTTCTACCATATCTTTACAGCAAGGAAATTGTGGCAAAATACACCCACTTTATAGAAACAGCAGGTAAGAGCATATACTTTAATAACCAGTGATTCGGTAACCTTTATTTTAACTTGGTACTTATTAAACAAAGAACCATAAAAGAATAATGTAAGGATATACTACTGCAGTTCGATTCCAATACGCTTTTTTATTTTCATAATAAATTTGATGGCTAAATTTTCCGCACATACGTTAAATACTTATTTGTCACAGATGATAAGGATTACTATAATACAATGGTAGGATCGTTCCGGTACGTAGAATTAGAATTAGAAAACGACGATGGAAGCGATACGAGTAACAAATTTGTTAAAAGTAAGTTCATCATTTCTTGGTATTATTAATTGTTTCACTTCGTTGATTATTAATTATAAAAAAAACTATAATAGTTCACGATTACAACAACCAAGAATGCAGCTCGTCTCCTGCCTCTGATAAATATATAAGTAATAAATTTAATTCCATTGAACGGGACACTTCGCCTCAAAGAACGTACGTAGTGGCCGATAACTACTCCGGAGTAAGTAGTTCTGGAGATACAGATCACAGTATCAAAGTAAACAAGCGAAGTAAATCTAAAAAAATGAACAGAAAGTGTAAAAAAGAAACACATAAGGACAAGCATAAAATTAAACCAATAATCAATAAAAATAAGAAGTCAAATGGAAAAGATGGTAAATATATTGAAAAACGCGGAGGTAAAACAGAAAGGAAGATATATTTGAAAAGGACAATCAAGAAGAAAAGTTTTTGCAGATGTACATTCAAGAACAGTGTTTCTAATGCTGAGTGTGAACGTAATAAATTTGGATATAAAAGAAAAATGAGGCTTAATAATCAACTAAGCTCTTTGTCAAAACCGGTAAGAATAGTTA
>JAABKM020000023.1:6271385-6282023 GCA_016277805.2 Papilio aristodemus | reverse complement strand
CTTTCGTGTGGTCATGACGTAAAATTATATACAACCTTCTGGAATAATCTACATTAAGCTAGTATTTTACGATGTCGAAGTCCTGCAGGTTTCTGATTTAAACATTCCGGTTGTCCTTTGGTTTTGTTTGTAACAGTAATTACTCAACATTAGATGAATGTTAGTCTGCTCGTTTGCATTTATACTTTAAAAAATGTCGGACAGAATGTTGGCTACTGCACGTGGTGGAATGGTGGGTACTTTATAAAAAAAATACTTTTATCGATTTCGCGTCGTTCACGAAAATGAATACAACATAGTATCGAGGAAATTTCGTTTTTGCATTTATTCATATTGTACAATCTTATAATGACTCATTCTGCAAAATTTTACAGGCGACCAAGAATTCATATATAAAACAGCAACTCCATTCGTATTGTACATAACCTTTTTTACCAGTATAGTGAAAACATGCGTATAGTATTAAGTTTTAGGATAATAAATTACTTAAATACTAACTTTAAGTTTGGTTCTTTATTAATACAATATCAATAGGATTGCACTATTTTGCAAAGTTATTGGAACGTACCAAAAAAAAAAGAAACTATGGTGCTCTCTCGCCGATGAACTTTCTATGCTAAATATGCGATCATTACAAATTCTATATAAAATATAATCGTCCTAAAGCAATTACACAGTACAAGGCAGCTGTTAAATTTCCCGGACTCTGACTTAACTCACTTCGATTAACTAGTCGCTAAATAGCTAAGCACAGCACAGGCGCGGGTTCAGTTTACAAGTTAACTGTGCGACAACTTCGATCGTTAATATTTAAAAATTTAACTCGGATACAATAGGTAATCTTTCTACATATAAGTCCTTCAGTTCTTTTCTAACATCTCACTAATCGTCGTGGAAAACGAAATGAGTTAAGGCAGTTAAAGTTTTAGTAAAATAGTTCGATAGTTTCGTTTATTGTTTGTTTTCAAATTGAAAATGTTATCAATGTAAGATTTGATTTATTACGCTACTAATCAAAGAGACAATATCGGTGTGATTTAATTATCTAAATGAAGAGACACGAACGATGTTTGGAAACAATGAAACAATAAATGTGAATAGCGCCTTATCCTGTAGTAGTTAGATACATAACTATTACATCAAACACTTCATTATTAATTTAAGGCAGTGAAACACCCAACGTAAATCAAGGAAGTTGGGAACGAGATTACCTAGCTAACATTAATATTAACTAGTAACATATCACTAGACATTTTCACAGACGACCTCTACGTAGCGGCCGCGTAATATATTACAATATTTACACCTCTTAAACTCGTATGTCGATGAAACACCGTTGTAACTTGCGCAAGAGTCACGACCATTAAAGCGGGACGCTCCGTAACTCTGTGCTGCTCAGTCATCGAAAGTCCATCGGCTAATTGTATCCCCTAACACCCCATTCGAATGACAAAACGGAAATAAGCTTAATGCTATAAATATACAACAACAATGATATATGAGTCATACACGATAAACAATAAAACTACATAGAAGAATTCTAACACTCTGAATTCGAGGGTAACAAGTTATATGCAAGATGCGTTATGTGAAAACAATCATTTGAATTATATTTAGATAGCATTGTGGCTGGGTAATATAGCTCGTGGTTCTGAAGTCATCTCAGTTGTCTGTATGCAACACGATATTGATGAACTTGGCTCGAATGCAGTTCGTAAACCTCAACGGAACGGCAGGTGAATAAATTCAATACTGATTCAACCTCAGAGCCTTATCGAGTTTAAATTGCCTTAATAGATATCGGATACGAATGATTAAATTATACATCTATGTCGACAAATGAAAAACAAAACATCTCGAAGCTTAAATACTTTGTACTATATTAACAGAGGTAAAATATAAAAAAGAAACAGATTTAAGCCTAGCCTCTATAAACAACAGTCATAATATGAGAGTATTAATATTGAAATCGACTAAAACGACTACGTCTGCTTTGGTAAGAATGATCGTAGCGACTTTGATTTGACGCACCCCAATAGATTCTTTGAACTTTTCGATAATAATTTTAAGGCAAACATTTTATACCTACTGATGCTTGTCGTAGAAAAATTCGGAATAAATTATAGTCTGTGACTTATTTCGCAAAGATTCACTCTAAGACCCTATTATTAATGAGACCAAGTCGTGATAATTTGAAGAAATAAACACATTGTTTATTTCTGTTACTAATTGTATTAGAATTAAAAATATTGCTTAAGATTTTTCTCTTATCACTAATATTATTTTGTATAAACGAATTTTCTGTATCTACTGATAAAATAGAATGAATTAGTCACGTACGTTTCCTTTTTGTTTGTCCGTGTAATTATAAAAAAGTCATAAAAGAAGTAAGTACAAATTAAGTACTTACAGGAAATAGTATGAAATGAGGTCAAACTTTATTAAAACTGTATGTAATGACCCAGAAATAATATATTAAGTTCTTATGGAAAACATTTTGTACACAAGAAATAGAAACTTTATTTGGTAGCTTCCAGGATAACCTGTATATACTTGTCACTATTATTATTTATTTTAGTATACAGAACAAATTCAATGTATTATTAAATCGTATAAATTGGTGTCTAGCTAATTATTAAAGTGCAAAATATTCAATTCAACGTCCTAATTTAATCAAAGTCGCCAGAACATTATAACTAAATATCGCACAGCGCCATCGACAAATAAACTTTCCTATGCAATCACACAGTTCTAATAATCATTCCCATTTTCCACATTTTATCACAGAAAATTATGTATTTACAATTTTGTCGTAATAAAATGACGTACGTACTCTACAGTTTGCCGCGCGACAATGATTCGTGGTGATAGACGAATTAGCCCCGTGCGTCCACTATTGTATCGGAATCGACATGAATTATTTAAATAAATACATCGTAAAAACATATTACCGAAACAAGATATTTATAACTAAACACTTAATAAAAAAAATAGTGCGAGGCGCGACCGTGAACTAATCCCGGTGGAACTAGTCTGTGCCTAGACGGAAACTTGTACTTGTTAAGTTTTTTTTATATTAAGTGTTTAGAAATTTTATTTAATGTATTCCTGAATATTTAAAGACACAATATTTCTGTCATGTACAATTATTCCTTAGTAACAAACTTGAAATATTTCAATGTCTCCAGGATTTGTATGCATATTACTTCTACATTATCGCGCTATCTTTTCTGTTTTACATTAAATTTATTACATTTTGTACTCTTTTCTTAAATAAATTAACAGAAATATTTCAATTTTAAGTCATTTAATGTAAAAATGATACAATAGACGGGCTCGAGGTATTATTGAATAAAATATGGCGATGTATTTGACGTATGAGTCGTTAATGATATCTAAAGCATAAACACTGAAAATTGGTTCACATTATTTGGACATGTAAAATAGAATAAATGCACTTTTAACGCCGTAAACCAATTCGATACAAATATCTTTTAAGAATTTGTGCCTGGCGATCATTTACTTAGCATTTGAATATTTCAAATGGCCATTTACATTTAAAAAAAAAGGAATTTATTGGAAAAATTTAACTTTGGGATATGAAAATGAATTTATCTGTTGCAATAAAACGATAGTAAATGGACAGAATTTAATTTGAAATACTGATCGGCATATCCACCAGGCTCAAAATCTTTCTTAATTCTATGAATATTGAACAAACAAGTAGCGACTCATAACAGATTTTTGTCACATTTGGTTTTGCCGAATTTTATTTATAATTTTTTTTCTTTATTAAAATGATTATAAGAGCATTTATTTTGTGAGGTGTGCTGTGTACATAGTGATAAATAATTTAATAAGTTTGTAACAAATAGTTTTTATTTCATTTACATAAACTTAACCACCAAATGTAACAAAAGAAAACCTGTCTATTGGTTGGCCTACACACGATTTAACAATTTACTTAATAATTTAATGTTGAAATATATTTTCGAAGTTTACATATAATTCATAATATTAACTTTAATTGTATTTAAATTTAAACAACGTAGATATAAAGCACTCGGGGGAAGGATAGCAAATTCAATAAAAAATGTTTATTTAGTATAATATTAACTAAGTAAAAATTATTTGCTATGTAAATATTTTTATACAACACTAGTGTCAAATTCTTCGACGATGAATTACTAGTGTTCTTCCAACGTCTAACTCGAAGGCGAAACGCGAGGGGCGGAGTCCGGGGCTGCAGCGCGCGCAGGCGCCGCGCCATGGACCCCGGGCCAGGCTTTTCGGCAGGCGATATATAATGTAGATTTTATATAGTGCAAATTTAATATAGAAAGTTTACTTTTACAATACAGACTAATAATTTCATTTTATGTAAAAATCCTAGCGCAAACCGAGTTGCCTGGCACTGTATTATACATCGATTATCTTAACCGTAATATAAATTAAAGAGTAAAATTTTAGCGAATTAAAAATTAAATTTTCCAAAACTTTGTAAATACTAGAATTTGGATTTAGCTCATGGATACACGGCGCCGGCGGTTCAGGAGAGACGTCCAAACTCCTGAGCAACATGAGTCGTCTATCTGTACAAATGTTCACACGACCGCGGATACAGACGAGATCGTCCTGACGCGGGAGAGGTCGGGGCGGGGTGGGGACATGGGGAGAGGAGAGAGTCCGGCGGTGCGGCGAGCGCGACGCTTCAGAAGGTATGTGCGTGCGGCGCCGCGTCGGCGAGCCGTGCCCGCGCCGCGCGCACGTCCCGCTGGGAGCGCGCGCGGCCGCGCTGCTAGCACCAGTCGTCCTCGTCTGAGTCCGAATGGCGGGCGCGCGGCTTGTAACCGTTGGGCAGCCGGGGCGCGGGCACCGGCGATGGAAGCGCCCGCGGGCCAGCGCCCCGTCCCATCGCCAGTGCCGCTTCGTACGACAGCGGTGCTTCGTACACTCTCCCGCGCTCTGATTCATAGCCCCTTCCACGTCTACAACATTTATTCAATTTGATTTCCATTCATTGTAATACCTAACTTGCAACTTTTCCTCTTTTCATTTATTAGTTCTCGTCTACTAAAAAGCACATAACATTCTAATTTTAATTAAGCAAAGCTTACCTTTCTCTAGATCTATAGTCTCGGTGTATCAGTCTTTCAACTTCTCGGCCATACTCATACTCATCATGTAAAGGCTCTACAGGTTCTCTGACCGTATGCCTCAACGATAACTGCAAAAACAAAATTTTTGTAACCGTCAATGAAATCGATATGACAATACATAGCATAACAATGTCGATAGTTACGTGAGAAGGGCTGTGGCTGATTCTTGTGAACGCTTGCTGTTTGACCTGCAGCGTGGACGGTTTGGTGGGAGTCGGCGGCAGCTGGCGGCCGCGGCCCCGGCGCGTTCCCTCTCGTTCCCAAGACCGCTCCCGCCACTCCCGCCATTCCCGGTCCCGTTCGCGCTCCCGATCTCCAACTATGGGTGCCCAAACTGTTCTTTGAATAATTTGGACGTTCTTTCTTACGGCTAAATACATTGATAATGTTATATGAATGAAGTAACTCAATTTTCTGTTAATTTTATACAAAAAAAATTAACGATCGAATTTGAACGAACATTATTTTAAACAGGTGTGCAAACAATTTTCTTATCTAGATTGCCACGCTTCTTCAAATAAGCAAGCGCCTTTCGCCAGTCAAACACGCACGAAGCCAATCTTTATAGTCGTGTCATATCAAAGCATTAAACAAACAGATCGACAGCAAAAGGTCTTTGAAATCATTTAGTTTAACAGGTTAAAGGCTAAATTATATATAATGTCAGACCTTTTGCTTTACAATATTTGTTTCCTGGTTACTTTAAATTAAATAGAGGCATAATACCTATAGGTTAACAGTTTAGAGTAAAGACTTGAGTTTTAGTTTTTGCAATGTCGAGTGAACAGACATGATATAATTGTGATTTCAAAGCGAGCTCGAATCAAATAATACATCATCAGTATTATAGATAATAAATATTTATCGTTGCTATTTTCCACAGATTCCTAGGATTTATTGTGAAGCGCATTGCGTGTCGTTAGTGGTGAGGTGTAGTCCGATGTGTGTGGTGGGCGTGGCGATGGCGAGTGGGTCTCACCGTAGGTGTGGTGTGGCGGGCTGGGGGACCGCGAGGGCAGGCTCAGGCTGGTCGTAGGGTGCGGCGGCCTCCACTCCTTCCCTGCCGTCAGGAATACCTTCATGTACCTTCCTCCACGCTTTACCCTAAGCCCGTCGGTGTATACCCGACCTAATTTTCTTGCTCACAAAGGTGACTCTAAAAGTTTTGGGTGTCTGTCGAAGGTGGTAAAAGAACAGAGGTCGTGGACACGGAAATGGAAAACCAAGGGTTTGGGTCTCTTGCTCTGTATGGAATAAGTTGTGTGTCCAAATGTTGTTATCCATATTGTCATGACATAATTTTTTGTTATAATACTATACAATATTTCAGGAAATATAAAGGTCTCTAAGTTATCTACATAAAATATACAAATCTGTACTATTTATTTTTTAAAGCTCTTTTTACATGCTGCATGAATAGTTTTGGGTAATTCAAGTACATGCGCTTAAGGTTTTCTTGCTTTAAAATTCATACATAATAAAGCCATTTTAAAAAGGTGCAAGTATATTTATTCTATAATTATTGTTTGGGCACCGAAATATTTTTAGCATGCAGCAGGCAAAATAATTTCATATATGTATATGTTTCTAAATCATGTTACGAAATTTCTTTACAAATGTAAATAACATATCAATTTTGAGGGAAACGTTAATATCAAATTTGAAATCAATTTCAAATCGCTTAATCTAAATTTCAATAACAGGTCCTGATCGATCAGTATATGTCTATCTAACAATAAATATTTGGCATTTATGATAGAGCAATTATAAAATAGAACAGAACTAAAGTTTAGCTACTAAGGTTTTAACAAAACTAGCTTTGTATAATGTTCATTATGACTAGATTATACGATCTAAATCTAATTTCACCAACTTATATAATAGCGCGACGGCTTCGAGCGTCGAACTTAATACTACTTCTACAATATGACTATCTACGTCTACTGTAAAGCTAAACTTCTCGTCTTCTCACAAAACTTTCAGAGTACCTTCATGAGAAGAAAAATGTTTGCAAAACTGTTTTGATCGATTTACTCGAAAGCAAAATGAATTGTTATGCTTAATCTAGTTATTTATATGTGAACACTATATGAGAATAATGAATTATTGATTGTTAATATATACATAGCTCGGTATGTTAATTTTATCATGGAGATATAATATGATATGTTCATAGTTTACAGTAGCATCAAGCTGGTAAATTAAATCTGCTGCTATTTCAATTTGAAAACAATAATTTATAGCAGATTTGTAATGATCCTGGAAGTTACAATCGGTTGTCGTATAAAGTAGCAATTAGTTTAGCTTTTTAGTAAATTGCACCTACCATGGGGGTGATAGTGATGCGGCGCGCGATGCGTCCGGCCGTGTCTCTGGTGTTCATGTTTGACAATCTCGACGACGTTATTAACAGTGTCGGAGAAACCGATATCGTGATGATACCCTCCGTAATGGCCACGTCTCCGTGGGCTCGGAGTTCGTCTGTGTGTGTTTTTTAAATTGTTTAATCATATTGAAAATATTCAAATAACGAAATACTTACCACAATCCGGTTAAATAAAAAAAAAACATTTAAAACACAAAGCTAATAAATATAACAAAGGATTAGTAACATAGTAGAGGAAAAGTAAATCCAATAGCGTCCGCAATGGCATATATCACACAAGAAGACATCAAGGAAGGATGCAATCCTCAATTGTTAGTTAGATATATTCAAAGTTATCGCAATTATTAATAGTTTTATGTTTTTATTATAATAAGCAAGCTTAGACACTTAAAAATATAAAAAATAATAAAAAGGAGACAGTTAATTCGAAGTTATTTATACTGTAAGAGGCAACCCAAGTAATGTTATTGATAGCTAAATATATATCTGCACATTTAACCAGACTATTATGAATTTCTAGTTCCGATGAAAAATAAACTACAAATAAAATGGACACCTAAAATCAAATGTTATTCTTTGTGCTGGTTTAATTTACTAGACTGACCATGTATTCGAAACCTCAAACGACAATTTGTAACACAGAGAAAATAAGGATACTTTGGAATTATTGTAATATATAGACTTTGGAATTATTGGAATTGGTTTTTTCACATGCTTATACTAAGCTCCACTGGTAAAATATTGCAAAATCGAATTTCAAGAAAATGAAATTTTATTCTATTCGAGTCCTTTTCTCATAACCCACATGCGTTAGTAACATTTACTGATATTAATACAAAAATGATTACTTTTGACCCCTTAAAAGGTTTTTTGAGCCAAGTGGACATACCCCTGCCTCAACACGACAACCTTCACCTGGGTCATAGTTTGGATGTCACTATAAATGAAAAGTATAAAACATAAAACTAAATTGAAAATTATGATTAAAAAAATAAAACAACGAACCACATTTAAATACACTTAGGTACCTCAGACTCGACGATCTTCCGTGGTGTCCGTTTTGATAAGCATGAGGCGGTTGCAACCTTGCCTCGTCTAATGATTCCATAGACGCATGGTGTGATCCAACGTCTTGTAGTTCCAACACCTAAAATTAATTTCTGATCAGTTTATGTTCATCTAATACACAATCATGTAGCGACTCGATGTCTAATATATTCACGTCAAAACTTACTGTCCCATATTTACAAAATCTGCATTATTCTCACAACACCAACGCAAACACCAAATGTGGGATATGCAAAACATGCAATGCATACCGTGCGTGCTGCAGGCACTAACATCGATTACGTACTTACCGAAAACCTTAGAGCTATTAAAAGATAATCTATTAAAATGCATGCATAATAAAATGCTAAAACTTTTCATTCCATGCAATTTTCATATCTCTAATCAAATTATTGTATGTTAAACAGTAAGTACAGGGCTATGACTGTAATGTAGAAGTGTTCGTGTATCAATTCTGTAAGTGCTGTCTAATAAATTAATAATTATAGTTAAATATCCATTGGACAATATAAATACAATTTACATCCACAAACTTAGTAAAATTTGCTAAGAGTCGATAGAAAAGTTATATCTATCATCTACAGTTTCATAAAAAAAGTATAAACCCTATTATTACTGATCTTTTTACCTAAATATCAACAACCATCTGGAAATTTGAAACAATTAATAACATCGTTTACACACAATCTAGTTAATATCGTGGGTCTAGGCCCCTAACTAGCGTCATTTACAAAAAAACTTAGCCTAAATCTTCTTCAAATCTTAGCTAATACAAACAATATTGAATACCATTAATTTATATTTTTAACTAACAAAACATCGAAACAGCAGTTTTCTAACATAAAACAACACCAACTATCTATGACAAATGGAATGCATCGGTATGGTTTATTACTAAACGACACACCCAGTAGCAGATACTTCAAGAAATGAACATCCTTAACCCAGAACATTAGGAGACAAGTCGTTAAATTTCATCCCAATCGATTGCAATAATCATTAAACATAAGTTGTGGCAGTAATTTTGATGGTAGAGTTAATAATTTATATTTTATTTAAAAATATTAATAACTATAATGATCGGGTCAATATGTTCAACCTTTCAGAGCAAGTAGTCACCTTTTTATTGTTCCTGAAACAAAAGAAAATATTCGTTAATACATTACTTATCATCTCCGATAGGCGCAAAGTGTTCGAAAATTTTTTTACAGTACTTTCATTTGGACAACAATATAGAAATATTTAAATCTATATACTAAAACAATAGTTGGATACCTTTTTCGAATTATAAATTTGTAGCTTATAATATGTTTAAACTTTGCTTAAAAAATAAAAACTTACTTGAAAGATTTTCTGGTGCTGCGTCTTTTGAAGTTGGCTAGAGTGTGATCGTCCGGATGGCTCTCAGCAGTGGTAATAAGTGGGCCTTCTTGACTGAGGGAGCCGGTCCGCGACCCCGGACCCAGGCCCGCGGCCACGTCCAGCAGGCAGTTAAAGAAGGACGCCTTCTGCACCACGCACCCCAAATCACGCACCCACCCAAAACCCTACACTTGCGCATTCTCATGTCACTCGATGTATGATGTTTTAACTCGATGACAGTTCTAACGCCTAAAGCCTACATGAGTTTGCGCAAACATTTCTTACACCATGTCCATGCTGGAGTTCTTTCATTATGCAAATGTGTATAAGGTTTTGTGTGTTTGTAAAGTGTATTCTGTATTCCAACGAATGGACAATGTCGGCGGTAAGGATAGTCATCCCTGTTTATGAACATGAACGCAGCTAGAGGCAAATCTGAGAACACAACTGTTACATGTTTAATGTAGACGTGTTGATATTGTCCGTGAAATTTGTTCTGAAAGTACAAGAAATTGTAACAAAAAAAAAAAACGAAAGTGAACAAAACTTTGAGGGAGATAAAAACGAAAAAGCCTTGCTTTGGTGCCAAAATTGAGATTGTGTGCAATATTTTTGAAGCCAGAGAACGTTTTTCTGGTGCATGGAAAGTTTTCTTTTTTTTTT
>JAABKM020000023.1:6150269-6162900 GCA_016277805.2 Papilio aristodemus | reverse complement strand
GACAACCCATTTTCCCGAATTGAGATGCAAAAATCATTAAAAGTAAAACTTTGAAGAACTTATACCAAAGTCAGAGAGTATGGTAAAATATTATCCACTTCTCTATTACAAAATAAATTTTACAAGTGAAATTCAAAAGTAGTAATGAAAGTTACAGCTATATGTTAAATGGTAAAAACTAGGTCATGGGCTAACATGTGAAGTGGTTTTACTCATAAACCCTGGTACAGGTGCTAAACAAAACCTTAGGTCGTAATGTAGGACATTACATGTCTTAATGTTATCTTGCTATGAGATTTTCATATTGTATCTTGTTGCCCTTATCATTGATGAGAGGGTACAAACATTGTTATAATAATTTTGACATGATCAATACTTTACTTCCTCCTCTTTTAGACCTACTATATATGATCAATTTTCTAGGTTCTAAATGTTTTCCTTTGTTTAAGTGCGTCAAATTGATAACTTAAAATGGACATATAAAAAAAATTAAATGAGTATACTAGAATTTTATCTGTATTATTGAAGTACAGTATTTTTAATGGTCAACTTAAACATTTGAATGTTAATGTAACAATTATAATGACCATGAAATACACTAAAGTATTGTGTAATACATTTTCTCAAACACTACAACCATAGTATATGCAGTTTAATGTACTGCTAACATTGCACAACCTTTAAATGTTATGGCATCAGTTTACAATGTGGAATATAACAAATTATTTGAGTAACAAAAATTTACCACTTAAACAACATTGTTAGTATTTTTAGAAAAAAAAATACTCAATTATTTGAATTTAACATAGTAAAGGAATCATTAATTTAACTCACCTTTAAAGTTTTGTCATCACTTGCACTGACTATCAACCTGCTGTCAGATGACCAAGCCACATCACTGATTCCCATCTTGTGTCCCGCTATAGTCTTCTCAAATTTTCCATCATATGCACCCCACACCTTGATAAGTTTGTCAGCAGCTGAAATGTATTAAATTATATATAATAATAATAATAGTGATAAGAGATTTGGTTTTTGAACTGGAATATTCCATTTATAAAAAATTGTTGACTAATAGAAAGCTTGTCAATCAGAAAGCCAATTTATATATTGTGTGGTGAAGTACAAGGTCACAAGTTTATAAAGAAAAACTAAAAATTAAAAATAAAAAAATAATTAAAAAACATTTTTGTTTTTGATATTGCACTTCTAATTTTTCATCAAAGAATATTTTGAATGTAATGCTATGAAAAATTATTTCTGATTTAATAAATAATGAGAACAATAATACCTTCATGCTCTATCACAAAATAATAATCAACAATATATCTTTGCTATTCTACTTTTTGGCCATTAATATAATATAGTATTTATTTGTTACTATTCAATTGCATTTATGCTTAAAATAAATTTTTAATTTTTTTTAAATCAACAAAAAATCAATACTAATAAAATATTGTGTCATCAAATGTAATCACTAATCTTCTAGCATTAATAAAAAAAATAACAGCAGCAACAAAAAGTATTTATTTGATATTGTGTTATTGAAGGTCATTTACTTTAACTATATGTACAAAAGTTATTTATTGAAATGCCAAAATGAAATATGCAACATTAACTTAAGTTCAAGGATACAAATGATAATGATACATCTCTAAGTTTGCATGTCAAAAGAAAACAATAAAATGGTACAAATATCAAAATTCATTATATTGTGATGTGAGATATTAGCGCTAAAATTACTCACAGGAACTCGCCAGCCATTCCCCATTTGGACTGAATTTCACAGATGACACTGCTTTCGTGTGTCCCGCAAGAGTAAATTTAAGAGTGTAATTCGGCTTCTGAAAACGAACACAAAATTAGCGCCAAATCGCACGTGTTCGGAACTAAAAGTTACATAAACATGTGCAACCGCTAGATTCACTTAAATATAACAATTTAATACTGGAAACTCTTTAAACTAACCGCAACTGATGACTTGTTTGATTGCGAAGTACTTTGTGATAACGAATTTGGGCCGGATAAGTTACTGGAAGGCCCACCGTGAGTTTGGTGTGCCGTAGGATGGCCAGGCCCGGGTCCTAGCGGCACCATGTTTCAACTTTCGACGCACTAATTCTTCTTATGTTCGTCACCCACAACAATCACTAGTAAGCACTGAACAACGACGCAAATCGGTCTTTAGAAAAGATAAATCCCAAAACTTATCACACACTGGCGGCGTTTCATATAAAGCAACGAAGATTTTCGAAGAACATTCCAAATGCGAGCGTCCCAATGCGTGCATTTCGCGACGAACGAACAGTGATGCCAACCTTAAAATAATACAATAGTAATCTCCTCCCGGCCCGCGCTGCATTCTCTTGTCCCCGCTTACATTACGTCATTTAAAATAAAATAATTTAAAAAGTTCAGAAGTCACATCATAATAGAAGCACATTTTTTTTAAGTTTCAGTTCTAAACAATAGCATAAATACTAAAAGACTTACTAAAACAAAAAATACTTAACTTAAAGTATTTTTTGTTTTTTAAAAATATCAGAACACATCTTGAGGAACAATTGACAAGTAAAATATTTAATTTAAACTCATATTTATTGTACGAAGCACCTAATTTTTATACAAATAATATTCATATAATATATTATTACGAGACAATAAGCAAAATTGTCGTCTACTTAATTTTTTTTAATGGCAGGCATTTTTGACCTCCCTAACACATCCAAGGTTGAATTTGACAATAAGCCTTAGTTAAAAATCGTCGGCAAATTATTTAAAATTAATTGTTTCCTTTAAAAGTAACAAAATGGCTTTAAACAAACTCAGTATTGATGCTCTAAATTTAGCCGGAAAACGTGTCCTAATGCGGTAAGCACATTACATGCAATAAATCGAGATAATGCATAAAATTAACTATTGGGTCACTAAAGGACACCGGTATTTTAGTTCTACCGTCGTATTTTTCTTTCAGAGTTGACTTCAATGTACCACTGAAAGATGGAATCATAACTAATAACCAGCGAATAGTTGCTGCCCTTGACTCAGTTAAATATGCGCTGGACAAGGGCGCAAAGTCGGTGGTTCTTATGTCACATTTGGGTCGCCCGGATGGACAAGCTAATTTGAAATATACTTTGAAACCTGTAGCAGAAGAATTGAAAAAACTTTTAAACAAGTATGTTAATCAATCGTAGCCCTCTAGAACAAAATATTTTTAGATGATATAGATCTCGGAGCTTAGTTTAATATTATTTACGAATATTAATAATATAATTTCTTTTTAAGGGATGTGACATTCCTGTCAGACTGTGTTGGTACTGAAGTGGAATCAGCCTGTGCCAATCCCCCAGCAGGTTCAATAATTTTATTAGAAAACCTTAGATTCCATATTGAGGAGGAAGGCAAAGGAGTTGATGCAAGTGGATCCAAAGTGAAGGCTGATGCTGAAAAAGTGAAAGCTTTCAGAGCCAGTCTTAGAAAATTGGGTGATGTTTATATAAATGATGCTTTTGGTAAGAATTATGAAAAATATGTCTTTATTTAATTTATGTCTTTCACAATGAGTATATATATATTGTGATTTCCCTTTTTCCTTTGATAGGTACAGCCCATAGAGCTCATAGCTCTATGATGGGCGAAGGTTTTGAACAGAGAGCCAGTGGCTTCTTACTCAAGAAAGAGCTTCAATACTTTGCAAAGGCTCTTCATGAACCTGAAAGGTACAATAAAAAAAACATTAGATTTAGTTTAACTAATAAGACACTGATTACAGTAGATTTAGTTTTACTAATAAAAAAAAACTTTATAATAATATATTTTTTAATTTTTTTGTGATAAATTGACTTAGTTTTTATATTCTATGTGATTTTTAAGATAATTTTTTTTATAGACCATTCTTGGCCATCCTCGGTGGAGCTAAAGTTGCTGACAAAATTTTACTCATTGAGAACTTGCTTGACAAAGTCAACGAAATGATTATTGGTGGTGGTATGGCTTATACATTCCTTAAGGAAACCAAGGGTATGGCTGTAAGTAATTCATTCTTTTTATATGTCACTTTAATAAACCAATGAGTTTGATTAACTAACTTAACCTTTTTTTAGATTGGCAATTCCTTATATGATGGAGAAGGAGCGAAGATTGTAAGCAAGTTGTTGGAGAAGGCAGCCAAGAATAATGTTAAAGTTCATTTGCCCGTAGATTTTGTCACCGCTGATAAGTTTGATGAGAAAGCTCAGGTAACAATTGTAATTCAACCAAGTTTATTTATTTAAAACATAAAATGATCATGGTCTACTTCAAAAGCGTTATATAATTATTATTTAGGTCGGTACTGCTGATGTTGATTCTGGCATCCCTGATGGCTGGATGGGTCTTGATGTTGGACCAAAGACAAGGGAGCTCTTTGCTGAACCCATTGCAAGAGCTAAGGTTATAGTTTGGAATGGGTAAGTATAGGTCTTTTTCAAATATCGCTATGGCACTTTTATATCACGCAAATGTATTAATAAAAATGTATTTTTTTATTATGATTATTTAGGCCAGCAGGTGTGTTTGAATTCGAAAAGTTTGCCGGTGGCACAAGAGCTCTTATGGACTGTGTTGTCAAGGCGACCAGCAATGGTGCAGTGACCATTATTGGTATGATAAATTTATGTTGGTAATAATGCACCCAATGCATATATTTGTGAAAAACATTTTTAACTTTTTTCTTGGTATTGATAGTAAATAAATACCACATGTGATTTAATGTTATTTTCAGATAATTACTCCACATTTTTTATATTAAAAAAAATTAAAAACTTATTAACTACTTTAGCTATTTTTAAATGTCGAAATCAATTATAGAATCTGAAACCAATAGACAAATACACGGAAGTTAGTAGTAGACTAACGCGTATTTTACGTGAATTTGCTATATATTTTGTTATTAAACAGGAGGTGGTGATACAGCAACATGTTGTGCCAAGTGGGGCACCGAGGACAAGGTCTCGCACGTCTCAACCGGTGGAGGTGCTTCCTTGGAACTGCTTGAAGGTATGTCTATCCATCCTTAATGGAGCCAGTAATTACTCCATCTGATGTTTAGTAACCATTAAGTGCAAAACTAGAAAAATAGGTGCATGGATAGGTGAAAAAGAATTTCTTCAATTAACGAAAACTGAAAAAATAACTTAAATAATTAATGTGAGATGATGAGGATTAATTGGTTAATATTTTTGAAATTTCAATACACTTGATTTGTACATACTACATAAAAATGTTTAAATTTTATTATAATTCATGGGTTTCCATTGAATAGGTTCTTTGTTCACAATTTCGTTTTTTCTAATCCATTCCATTCTCGCCTAACAATATGATATCCTTTTTAGAGAAAAAAAATGTTTAGTATAAAATGGATTAATAATAAAATTCATAATAATATTTTTAACGCCAATGTTAAAATTTTAAACGAAACGATCAGCCAACCGACTGTTCGTGTGCTCGGTCGAACAGATCAATCATCTACCAACATTATTTATTCGCTTGGCAGCTGTCGTCTACTGCTGTCGAAAACTAATTACTAAATTAATACATAAACTGAAATGTACGCTTACTTAATCTTATATGAAAATACATCAGTATCTCATAGGTTGGCAGAGTTTACAATCTTTTTAACACCATTCTGGCACACTGATCTTTCCTTTATCCTGTTCCAAATAAAGACTTCATAAACAAAAAAAACGTCACTTTCATGGCGGCACTTTTTATGTACAGATTGGAAAAATCCGATATTTTTTCCCGGGATTCAAATCCGAGACCACAGCGTTGCAATCGTATCGTAATACAACTGCAATGACTATTGCTGCTTTCCAAAATGAAAAAAAAAATCATTATTATACGTAATAACAATTTTTGCTTTTAAATAAGTTACATATCACGGCAGTACTAATTTATATGGTCAATTTCTTTTTTCTAGGTAAAGTTCTGCCCGGTGTAGCGGCCCTCTCAGATGCATAAACTATAATAGCACTGCTAAAACTAGTTGTTTTAAAATATAGAGAATATTTAACGAAATTATTATCATAGTAACAAATTATGATTCTATTTAGATTTATTTCATTTTACGTGTGATGCGTTGTACTATTTATAAGAATAAATGTTGAATTATTAATAATTATTGTTTTATTTTCCATCATATGACTCCTTACTCGGTTAAAGTGACAAAATCCTCTTTCTACTTATGTTTATCAAGTTAATAGTCTGTAAAAAAGGTAATACGGCGCTGAAAGCATTAGTACTTACACAAGACAACGTCGATGTCAGATGATATTTTCGAAATGTGAAAAAACGTGCAATAATACATTCTCCTAAACTATCTAGATTTCTATTTTTATACGTTAATAAGATATAGAATATATATTAAAGGACTTGGCAATAAAAGATTCTAAAAAAAACTACTTTATACCACTTTATTTAGAAGTGACGGCTGGCTTTGGCTGAGCGAGAACGGTTACAATTAATGCCGTAGAGCCTCCTTGCTAAAATATACAAGACATGAAAGTAAAAGTGTGATTTGTATCCAGATAGCCATCCTATATAGTTTTTTGATTTTTTTTTGTGGAGGGTAGTTATGCATCAGTGTACCTGATCCCACGTTCGAGGAAATAACCACTCAACCATCGTTACATATACGCATAGAATTTAATTATCAGACCTTACCATTTTTCTTCGCTTTTAAATACAGAAACCTATTGCTATCGAATTTGAGCTGGCCTATAAAAGGTAAAGACAGGTAAGCCCCAAACCCTAAAACAAAGTGCTGATTTCTTAAATTTTGCTACTAGAAAAAGTAATGTATACCCATTGTGTTGAAAATAAAAGACAATATTGAAAAATTGAACAGCACGCAGCGGGCAAACCCCGTTGTTTTAATTCAGATAATTTCAACTGCCTCTATTCCCCAGTACCTGTACGTACGAATGTATATAAAAAGAAATACCCTGTATCGATTTTCCCCGCGCGCAAGCGTCCTTTGACCAATACGTCCATACCAATTACGAAAATTTTAACAAGGAAGAAAATAAAATTACACTACGTTATTCCTAAATCACTGTAATCATTACATTCATAAATAATCAAAGAATCTGTAATACATGTTCGGAAAATATTCGATTGATTTCTTTTGAAATAGAAATCGAAGATGTGTCAATACGAAAGTTTCCTTCAATTGTGGGTATTGCTTTGCCACCTCACGTGAACTTTAGTCCAATTGGCGAGGCCCCGCGCATGCTCAGATGGATCCTTAGGTGTTTTATCACAATAATAATTTCACAGGGTCGAAGTGTCAGTGACGGTGAGGCTTGTGGTCGCCGCCGGTGTACCGGCTGGCGAACTAAAATGTATCCACCTTTGAAATCGCCATAATCGCCCGCAAACACATTAAATCTACATTTAAATATAAGATTATCTAAGAAGTTACTAGTTTCATGTCAATTGTTGTTTAGTGAGTATGTTTATCGTGGGTCGAGTTGTTTTAAGGTGATTCTGTTAGCAGGTGAGTGGTCTGTAGAACGTAATGATTGTTTTGCTTTGTTAGTGATACATTTGTGTTTACAATAATACTAGATATAGATGAATATGCCCATTTTATTTTATTTGTATAAAATATATTTACCTATGATATATTTTAAATCCTAAATACTGTTTCATTTATAATGATTTACGTCTTTAAATTACATTTGTATCAAACCTCAAAAAGCGCTTAAAAGTTATCATCTCAAATTATTCATATATCAATAAATTACGCATTACCTTATGGCGTTTAGAATTTTACATCCATTAAAACATTTGTGTCTTTATTTTGAATTTAATTTTTATCCTTCTTTTGTTTTATACGTAAAAATATATCGATCAATCATTCTCTCCATGAACTAATTACTCCCTACAGTACAAACTGGTTCCCCTTTCTTTTATTCCCCGCGTCAACACTTCAAACTTAAAAACAAAGCTTCACAACTCTTATCATTGCCAATTACTCTACACCTGTTTGTTTAAAACATGTATTTAAATATAAATTACAAAAAATAAATATTACACATTTCTTCATTTAGGCTCTGTACAATATTCCTTATTTGAATACATATTTTTTTCACTATCATTTACACCGTAACTGTCGAAAACTTTTTATTTAGGTAGCTCTTAGCGTAATGACAGTATATACTTCAATGTCTCTGAGATAGCTTCATTATTATAACGTAAGTGTTGTGTTATTATTAATTAAAAATAAAACACGAACGTAAACAGCTAGTCAACATTTTTATCATTCAATATAATAAAATGTGAAAATGCGTAACATTTCGAATAACAAAAGTTCGATGAAGTAAAAAAAAATAGGAAAATAAATGACGTCTGATATTATCATTAAGCCTATCCACTCTTGGACATAGACCTAATTAAGCGTATAATATATGAGTCTAATTTATTATTTTTTTTATATCATGTCTAATCTAATGTCCTTAATCTATGATTATCTTACATTGCAATGTTAATGTTAATTGTAACTTTAATGTATTAAGGCAAACTATGAGTTTACAATTTGACGATATGACTTCGGTTATTTATAAATTGTCACGACAAATTTTGAATGAACACTTAAAATAAAACCTGTGTTCTTTTGTTTCCTAATCCTACACAATAAAAAATATCGTTTTAATCTAAAATTATGTGAGCTCGGACGAGACATGATTTAGAAATTTAGTCAAACCAGTGACCCGAGCGTTGTTACGCGGCCCCGTACTGATTTGTTACAAATAGAAATATACGGACTTTAATGAAGTGGAACCAAGCTGACTGGAATGAACTCCGTACGCAAATAGAAATGTAGGGAATTACGCGGCGTTTTGTGCAAATATTGATTGAACAACAGTCTCTTTTAAAATGTCCACGTTACAGTAACGTTACACGATATAAACAAATACAGAATATTATTTCTCTTTGATAACAATTATTGTTAATCAATTTTATCGTTCAGAAGTTTTTTGCATTCGATTGTAAAAGTTTGGAAAAATCAGTTGCAGTCTGGTAACCATAGCGAGCGGTGATTCATTATGCAGTTACAAAAACCTTGAAATTATTTAACACGCCATGTTTCGATTCAAATCTAACGATTTTTTGATTATATATTTCAATTACATAAACAAAAATTACCAAAAAAAACACAATAAAGTACATAAAATAGAAAAATGTTCTGTGATATAACTATCTTACTGACTGGATGCAAGGTAAGGCGTATCAGTAAAGAATATGTATGAGTCTTCATGTAAGAAACGAAAGATGTTTATCAGGATCACGCTAAATGGAAATCCTTAATCCCTGCCTACATTCTAGATAACTAGCGTGAATGCATATACATACACATGAGAAACTTTAACGTATTGCAGTATATTTATTTATTAAGTTTATTTAATTTCCCTCCGCTTAGATTTTCATCACAACACGCCAGTCTCCTAACATTACGCAACACTAACAAACATACGTTACACAAGGCACAAGAATAATAAAAAAGCGGAACTAGAATAAAAAAAAATAGTGAACACTATTTTTATCTCATGATGCATTCTTTTCACTGCATAGCGCATGGAACAAAGAACCTTGTACCTTGAACAATGGAGGAAGATTAACGGAATATTTGCAAATGACACCTTTATTGAAGCTCTTAATTCAACACGCGTTGAACAGAGCTGTGGGTGAATATTCACTTCTGCATTTCAATTTTAATGGTGTGTTTGCACCAGTTACACCTCTGCCTACCCCTACAGATGTAAGGTATGTATTATATGAAAACAGAAATCTGTCCACTTAATCCAAGATATAAGATATGTAATGTCATCTTTTGAGAGTTAGATTGGAAATGGCAATACTTTCCAAATACAGGACTCATTGACATGCCAAAAAAAACTGTATTCGAAAAATTATATCGACGAAGTCGAAGGAACTGACTTCTGTAATACATTAATTTACAATACCGACACATGAATAAACCTTAAAATAACAAACACGGGGTAGGTAGAGGTGCAACTACCTAATGGACCACTTTTCGCCGTATGTTTTCCGTCCCACATCATGATATGGAGCGAGCCTATCACCATATCGGGCACTAACTCCAAACTCCGAGCTGATGTTGAGTTGAAAAAAAAAAGAATATTTTCCCGACTAAGGATTCAAACCTGAGAACTCAGCAGCAATGCAGCTGTATCGAATTACAACTGCGCCAGTGAAGCAATATTTTTTTTTGTATCAAATAGATAATTACTTGTATTTGCGTGTTTTTAATAGTACAAGTCTGGAATCACTCGTCCATGCAGTGCCCTTTACATTGAGAAACAGCTGCAAAACTTAATTACATTAGATGACCCGATACCATTCCCGATAAAAATAACAAGAAACAAACGTTATTAGCAGGTGATATTCTATTCGTATTTATAATTCTTTTGTCAGAGAAATGACTTTACGTATCAATTTGTATATTTATTTTTAACCCAAGTAATGGCTTGTTTGATAATTTAATTGTAAGATTTTACAGAACCTTTTAAAGACAATAGGTATATCTATAAAATATTAAAATTACTTGGTACTTATTTTATTTATTAATTACTTTATTTAGTCTAAATTTATTCTACAGCTTTTTTTCCAGATAATTAATCAATCATGCCGGACTGGACGTGGCTGCTGTTCGCGGCGTTGTTCGGAGCAATGTCTGCATTGGCGATACCCGTAGCGTTCCTCGTTTACTTCGTCAGGCCTTTCGAAAAGAAACCGACCATAGAGGAGCATTGCTCCATGCCAGTCACATTGCCACCAGTGAGTTTTGTTTTTTAATTTATTTCATACTTTGAAATTCTTTTTTAAAATGACTAATGTTTCCGTTAAGCTATGTATGGTAAAGTTATATTAGCAACTATTAAAACTAAGCAAAATTCATCTTAATCATTGACAAATTACAGAAAAAAGGTATTAATTACGTATCATCATTTGAGTTTCACCACTAAAATAATTAAGATTAAATGAAAATACAAATATACATGAAATATCAAAGAAAGTTTATTAAACCTTTCCTTTCCCGTATCGAATGTTTTTCTCAATTTTGTCGGATTTTATTCCTCGCCTTACAGCTTTATGTGTCGTGAGAAGATCGTAAAAGGCAGTGTATTGTATCACAGGACGCGTCGTCAACGAATCTAGAACAAGCGGAGGTTTTGTTAAGCAATTACTTTGACATTGACCTAGACTAGTTAAAGATAATATATTTTAAAACTAAACTCTTTTTAATAAATGTATAAATGGCCTAATAACTAATAATAACTGCACTTGTGCTACGCGATGCGACCTGAAAATGTCAAGTAATCGTTGTATGTATTCGCATTCTACGTTGGCGCCAAAATCAGTTGCAGGTTATGTATTGGTCGCATCATGTCGCATCTTATCGCGTTGCATTTCGTCTCCTAACTAGGAGCAGATTTCCTAACAGCAAACTAAAAAAAAAATCCAAAACTTTAAAGCTGTCTTTTATAATGAAAGTATCTTTTAATAATTTCACTTCCATTTTTATATCCTTTTTTAATTGCCCAATGTTTGCGGCTCGAGTTCACGACACCAGTTATTTCTTGGCGTCGCGCCAATGAAAAGCAAAGGCGAAGCCTCCGCAAACATTTTGTTTATGACCAACGCCTGCCATTAAAGTGAACGAGCGACCCTAAATAATGGCGTTTAATTATTCTGTTCGTAAATTCGTTAGTGCCCGTAAATAGATAATCATGGTGTGACAACAAATGGACTTTTTACGATTTCAAACGTGAAAATGTAATGAACCTATCACATTTCCTCGCAATAAAAAATGGTCTGGGCATACGTTGTCGTGCCACAAACGGAATACAAATAATAAACTTCACAGTTATTTCGAAACCGAGGATTATTAATGTAAACTAGGCCTTTTTAAACATTGCTATTAGTTGAATTAAAATAAATGTAACGAATAAAGATTTTAAGACACATAAATTCGGTGCATTTTATCCGATGTAATGTGCCTAGTCATTTGCCATTATGGCGTATTGTACGATATGTCTACAACACATATGTAATTGAATGAAACGGGAGAGGTGTCAGGGACATTCACTTAGTAATCACCGCTTGTGAATGACGCAAACGCTAACGATATAAGATATGATTTTAAGGAATTTTTGCTCTAAATAACATTGCTTTTGATGTAACGTTTAATTAGTCTTGCACTAAATGTACGGCAAGCGTAGACAAGTGTAACATTTCCAGTGTAATTCAACACATGGTAAACATCTTTACGACATGGAATAAATGTACTTTTTGTAACTATTACATTATTACAAGGCCATTTTGATATCCTAAAAAAAATGGAATTCATTCTAATGCTTTTTTGCATACCGTAATAAGACTAAGAACTCTGATAACTTGGTACTAATTTAGGTATCATCTAAGTACCGTACGTCCATTTATTTAAATAATAAAATTGTTTTTTATACTGTAACAATCATTTTTACGAATTCAAATGGTATATTTTCGCTGTAACAAAAAAAATTGTCCTGTAACTGTAACATTAGAGTAGCGTAACCTATCG
>JAABKM020000023.1:5903926-5915648 GCA_016277805.2 Papilio aristodemus | reverse complement strand
GAAAGAACGGCTGAAATGTTGAAACTTATTTTAAATATTTATTTTAATTCAAACTTTTATGTTTTTATAGAAAAAAAAATCTGCAAAATGATTAACATTTATTAACGATAATACATTAAAATTTCCTAATTAATTATTTACTATTTCAATACATTGTCTACAACTGAATCAAAAATGAATAAAACATATTGTATGAAAATCAATTAAAGCGCCGATTACAATGATTACAAACCAGTTTAAACAAATAACTGGTGTCAAAAGAATCAATGAAATGACGATAACGTAAACTGGTTCTAGTTATAAAAACATTACAGTTAATATCTTACCTACTTGGCTAATGTGTAATAAATCAAAAACGCATACATTTTACACTAAAGCATTAATATACTGTATTTGATTATAACAATTAATAAGGGAAGTGACCGAAGGCTTAATTACATTCCCAGTGTTCTTTTTTAACCATGCTAATAATTCATACACAAATAATCATAATCTTGTTTCCGTCATACAGGTACTATTGTAAAATCAAGGCTCCTGCAAATTCTATGATTGGTTAATATTAAGTGAACCAGTCGTTTTTACTTTTATGCATTGAAATATAATTAAAGGTCTATATCATGTATTTGTGTTTAGAATTACAAGGCGGACCCTAATAGTTACGTGAAAACATTCGACCTATTAGCAATGATTACGTGACGGAGGTTTCTTCGAAAGGTTCCGGCGGCCGCGCCGAGTGCAGCGGACTCGGTGAAAGTGCACCGCGAACGCGGAATATCGCGCTGATCATGATCTAATCCAGGGGTTGCCAACTTTTAATTATATCATCACACTTTAGTTTATAAAACTTTTGACTTATAATAAATAGTAAAGATAAATTGTAACTCTGATTTCGATTAACCGCGATAAAAATGTTTCTACATTGCATTTAACAATTTTTGACAATTTTATAAAAGAATAATTTACATTAATGTCTAAAGTAAAAAGAAATATAGAAACATTCTATAGTATACAAACGCCCAACATTCACTTTCCAATCACAAAATGTTAAAACTAAAATTAATAAAAAAAAAGAAATTTTATCACGGAAGGTGGATGTCTTACTTTTGTAAAAAAAAGAAACATCAGACGATCTCATTATGAGCGATTATTGATGTTCGACGATGTACGTTTCCGCTGGCGATGTGCAGTCGAAAGTAAAACCGACTAAGATGCGCCCGCGCCGGTGACCGTATTTCGAGAATTTATGGTGTTCTTTGACCGTGAATATCTTTTATATAATATTAGCTGGCGTAGACAATTATATTAATACAAATAAAGACAAAATATGGCAAGGTTTTGAAATAAAATATATTGTTATTAGATGACATATTTTTAGATGAAAATATTCTACAATGTCGAAGAAATGTTGCGCTAAAAGTAAGTTTTTTTGTGCAAATCTGCATTTCAAGGGAATGACAGATCTTTTATTGTAATAGAACGATTTAACCTGTATCCGTCTCTGTATGAAACTGTAGTTTCAATTATGACCTAGGCCTAGCTCGTTTTGGAATCTATACCGGACACAAATTTAATTAAAAAAAAAAACAGTGTTTAACTACTAAGATCCTTATGTGTTACGTTTTTACATAATATTAATTTTTAATAACAAAATGATATTTGTTCTAAACATTATTATTGTAAGCAACTTTACTAAAGCGTAACAGATGCAACGCGATAAGAATCTATGATTGATGCTGACACCGACGCCATTGTTGGAAGGAAAAACTGTAAATAAACAGACTTTCACTCCGCTAGAGTAACGTTAGCGCGGTGCGAATTGTTTATTTTGTTTTACGTTTATTTAACACAATTACACGTGCAGTTAACGAAAGTAAATCGTTAGCGATGTAGTTACGTAATATGAAAATAAATATGAGGAGAAAGCAATATGAATACTAGCTGCATTTCTTATCCAGCGTCCTCTTCCATTAAATATAATAACAAAAAATATTGCCATTATCTCTGTAAGAATTTACTAGATATTATGTATTTTTATTTACAAATTTAACGAAACAGCTTACAAATTATGGGCAAAGATCATTGCTTTACAACTAGAAACCACTTCATCGATAATTAAACCAAATCGAAATGGTTGTAAGTTTACAATCCGAGAGCATTAAGGGAGAGCTTTCTTAAAATAGGCTCCGAGTTGACATCGAATTGAAAAACTCGATATTACTGCCCGACCCGGGATTCAAACCCGACGCCTCAGCAATGTAACCGTGGATTTTTGTTAAAATGTTGGTTTTAATTAATGTAAACGTCTCTAGGCGTGGCTTGAGGTAGCGGCAATTGTTCGCTTGCGTCACACAGACTTAAGTCTTAACCGCTAGTGGCATTTATTTTAATTCACAATCTCTTTTAACCTTAGCTAGTTTACTCGATTCCTGCGTAAGAAGTTATCCATAAAATAAAATAATTCCGTTTGAATAGAATGAAAATTTAACTAATAACCAAAGAAAAATTGGGTCAATTCACGCCAGGCCATATGCAGATGTGTATCGATTTTCTGTATGATAAAATACAAAATAATAATCACAACTTAAATTTACAATTGTAACTTAGCCGTTCCACCAAGCTATCTCTTTTGAGGTTGTATAATGTAGTTTACACCTTTATTAACTAAATGTACACTCTTATATTTCGGAAAAGGATTTTTCGAATAAATTTATATTTATTTACTCTACTGTTAATGTGACTGGAATATTCTATTTTTATTACTAAATGATTTAAATATAAATAATACATCGCTTTGATTTCTCATTTATTAATTGCCCGTATAAATCATTTGTTTTTACACAATAAATAATGTTAATCGTGTGATTATATATAAAGGAAAGCAAACATGTCATAGATACGCATATATACGGTTCGCATAGTCTGTGCGGCGGTGAGGCAGAGCGCACGCCCGACGCGATATGCCAGTTACGTGACGTGTGCCCACTGACAGCACTGGGTACTAAACTACTAAGCAAACGCTTCCGCGTGCGAGCAGGAAGCCCCGCACACTTTCCCTTTTGCCCGTGCGCAGCACCCGTCACTATGCATCACTATAACCCGACTCTATAACGCGACCTCTCGCCTCCTTTACCACTAAAACTACGAACAACCTCCGCAACTCTGTAGCGCTATAATGCAGTTAACCAATAAATGAGGTTAAGTGCGGACTTCTACGTGATGCGTGGCAGCTGCATAGTACTTAAATTACGATACTCTTTCCGAGCTTCGATTTTTAAAAATTCTCCTTTTAATTTGTAAAAAAATTAATACATAAAAAATAATATAACATAAAATTGAAATACAAAAAAGTATTTATTACTGATCACAAAGTTCCTAATTTTGCATAGAATTATGCGTTCAACCCTATCTTTACAGGTTTATAAATAATTCATTGAGTCAAAACCGGATTTTTCAATACGAACCTCTTTCCAGAAGTTAAAATTATAATTTCAATTGTTACATTCCTGTTTTCAGAACGGGAACTCTGAAGAGTTTTCTATGGAATTGTCGGTGAATTCGCGCGGTCGAGCCTGGCTCGATATAGACTAGCGGGCGCCTTCGTTTGACCTATATAACACTGAGGGGCGTTGACTCCGCGGCGTAAATCCGCGCGCTCGCCCGCGAGCCGTCACTTGTGTTGATTTCGTTCGCTCCGGACACGTTGTTACGGGAAATGAGCTATATTTGTCAATGATGAGTAATTACGGCGTGTTTAAACGTTGATTTATGTTTTCTGAACACACGTACATATTTTTCGATTCAGTATTAGTATTAAAATAAATCTTATTATGTAATACAAACCGTTATTTTATCAAACATCAGGAGCTAGTGAGTTTTACTTTGACAGATCAAAATTAAGGACTTGAGACGATAATGTTATAACCATGCTCTATGTATAGGGTAATTAACATGTTTGGTTTCCTAACCTAACGATATTGCATTCTACTTAATGTTCGATTATCAAATAAACCGATTTTACGTATACCCTCCATTCAGTCATTAGTTTCAATGACTCTACTATGAGAATAAATTCACAATAAATATTGTGTAACAAAATTTTGTAAGTTTTTGTAACATTTTTAACGTAATTTTTACCGTGTTATCCTGGCTTTATCGCACGAAATATATAATGGACATTAAGTTTAACGGACCTCCTTTCCAAATGTGATACATTGAGTGAGAAAAAGTTGGGTGTAGAGTTCACGATCGGGCGGCGACCTCGGGAACTGGGACAGTCCCAGTCTGGACACACGGAATTTTCCAGAATATTAACCATATAATTGAAATTTTTTCACACTAAAATATGAATAAATAGAAATTGATTATTAAACAAAAGAAAAATACAACTATGAATTTTTTCCGCATAGACCATAGAGTTATTTATAATCCAAAGAAAGAAAACAAGGATTCGTGTATATTTTGACGTTTTCTAGCATATTGCAATTGCCATACATGCTCAATAAATAGTATTGTGTCAGATTTTAAAAAGGATTTATAGTAGTTGATAAAATACAATAAATGTGTTGCTCCAGATATAGCTCATGGGAATAATAAATTAAACGCCAGGTAATAACACGATAAGGAGTCGACACACTGCGCCTCCAAGTACGTCGCACAACGCGCACAAATAGGAAAAACAATACATACTTTTTCAATCCTCACTGGCCACAAATAACATTTGAGCTTTGAAAAAAAAATCCATTTGGCAACATATTTAAATGATACGTTTTCGTATTATTTAAATTATATAACGTATTCCATAAATTAAATACGTTTTTCCTCCTAAAGGCACATCTATTCACGTAACGATTTAGATGCCTTGCATATTACGTAACATATTGGAAAAAATGTTGGTAGCGCGTAAGCCCGAAGCATTAGCATCGGGGAAGCGTTGCTAATCTAACTGACCTATATAATGTGGGTGAAAGACCTCGTAAACTACTGCCTCGAGTGCATTATTCCCGCAACAATACACCGCGCCAGAGACGGACTGGGACTTTGAATCTTCATTTTAGAGCATAACCCTTTACACTTTGTCCAAGAAGTTTTGGAATGGAATTATCATGTTTACAGAGCAAAAACAAATCCATACGTTGTACAAATATACATATATGAGCGTAAAATAAAGTTTATTTTTCTTGTGGTGTATTTTTTTATTATCATTATAATCATCAATTAAGTTGAATAAAACGATTGTTTATTCTTTTATTTGTATACCTCAGTTTCACTCTTATTCCCGATTTAATCTTATGCCCGATGCGGCCCTGTACCGCATTGCATATCACAGTAAACGATTATAATTCTTAAAACTGTCGCAAATAGAAACAAAGTTGCGTGGCCGCTGTATCGGGAGCCGAATGCGTTTCGCGGAATCGTATTGTTTAGAACATGTTCATAGGCTCGACTAATATCTAAAACGAGAACACGCAATTACGAGCTGCTTGCATTTCACTTTTACGCATTTAGTATATAAATTGTTGGAAATGTGGACTGGACTTCAAATACACGCTGACTGAAAACTGTATGAGTATGTGTTTGTCGGCTTAAGATAGTCTTTTGTGGTTAGTATGTGTGTATAATAAATGATAATATACAAATAATAAATAAATAATATACATAATTGTAAATAAGAATATGATAAATAGATATAATACGGCAAACCTAAGAAATTGCAAACGCCAATAATGTGATTTGCAAGTCTGATGCTTGATAGAATACAGTATAGTATATTAACGTCAAATATATTATAAATTAAAAAGATGGCAAAATCTAAAACTACAATAATAAAATGAACTAATTAAATATTGGTACTGTTAATTTCGATTGCCGATGTTATTATTCCAAGAATATTAATAATAACTGCACAATAGTCTACATAAGGTCCGTTCATTGTTAAAAGAGCCACTTAAAAAACTTAAGGTTTTGGTAATTACGAATTTGTCAAGGCTGTGAAGAATGCACACAAAGATAAAGATTAAAAAGAATACAAAAATAATGTTCAGTGGTCTCGAAAGTTCCGTGAAAAAGCCAATTTAATTAAGAAAACTGAAGTTATAAAATCTAGCCCTTATTGGTGTGATCATGAGACGAAGCGAATATTTTGTGCTAAAGTTTTTTCATCGACTTTATTCAACATTTTATGTAAAATATTCATAATTCATGAATAACTTTTATAAAAACAGCGCACCTTCTACTGTCCGTGTTATGTGTCACGCGTGCAGTGTATTGATTTTGTCGAAACAATCTGTTATAATGGTATTCCGTGTTATGTTAAATGTAAACATGAATCGCACATTAAGAAGTTTCTGGGAGGCGGACAACTGCGCAAGAGGTTGGCATCACTGAGTGGGCACGGCTTATTTTTAAGTTGTTCCCTGTGTTCCGGGGTAACGGCCTATGGCGCAGTTCGAACTCGTGCTGTACAACGAGGAGGCGGAAGCCAATACTCTCATCACCTAAATTAAAATGGAAAATAACCGACCCGATAAATACATTGTTGACAGATTTTAAAAAGAACAAACTAAGTATGAAGATTATAATTATCTTTATAAAGGAAAAATTCTTATTAAAATATTTTATGTGGGTTTATTAAAAATGTTAACTGTTGCGATTTTTCTAACATTGAATTAATTATTTTGAAAGAATTTCACAATATTTTTTGAATTTATTTCGTTTAAAGTTTGGCAATGACATACCTATTAAACCTTAGCTCATACTTTACAAATTTATATAATCGATATATAATATTTCCCGTTTGTGTTTTTCCAATGTATGTAAAATGCTTCATAAAATAATATAAAACTTACATTTTTATTTGCTGGCCACACTTATATCCGTTTAGCCTTTCTCCTTCATCTCAACGAAAGGAAACGAGCCAAGGAAAGGCGGTGCGCTATCTGTGGACAAATACATACACAGTTTAATACACGTATATTAATTTAAAGATCTCCATGGCACAAGGATAACCTTAAAAAGACAACTCGATCACTTTTGAATTAAAAACAAATCGAACACATTACATTACTAGCAAATTGCTATATATATAAAATAAATAAAGGACTGCGATGAAAAATTAAAAGTCATAATATTGTAGCTTGCTACGACAAACTGTAAACGAACCATGACGATCGATACCGTATCCTCGGGACGCTACAACTACCACGTACTAAGATACAAGTAAACGGATGACGTAAAAGAAAATTGCACACAAATTTGATTAAGGATAACCGCACTAAATTCTTAATAGTATTTATTCGTGACCACCTAACGGTAGGAATTTAATTATATATTCTTTTAAATTATTTACACCTAATGATACATTGATTACGCATGATACAAAATGTGATATATTATTCCCTTAAGCTATTTTTTTTATTTTTTCTTTCCTTAAACTGAAACAAATAATATGCCAAATTTAGAATGAAGTCGCGTTGGAAAAATTGAATGGAATTTTGTTTCCCTAATTATATACACATACTAAAGAATATAAATTAACGTTTAAATAAGATGAAATGTAAAAAAATATGCATTAATTAAATAACTACATTATAAAACTAACACCACGGCGCCGGAGATTCCCTTCGCTAGTTCAATGTGGCGATTGTATATTTGCTATACTTACCTACGATGCACATTGTTAACTTCTATCCTTTTGAGTGAAATCACTTAAAGTACCTCTGCTTCGATTTAGTGATACATTATCACCAGAGCAATGCTGCATATGCAACTGGTTACAATTGCAAAATACTACGCTCGTCATCACGCCAAAATGAATGACAAACTCGTAACCAAAAAGAATAATGTAGTAAATCACGAACTATCGAATATAATTACACTTCCCGCATTTTACCGCACGTCTTCAATGCGTGCGTCCAATCGATAGATTTTTTGACATACATACCCTCTAATGCGAGATGAAAATCATTGTTACCCACGTTTAATATTGCGCAACTATAACAAACATAACATATCAACAACGTCAAAATTTTCATATTCTGCGTTCGACATTTAAATAAATAACTCCTGAAAAATTTACCATTTCATTCATTTAACTTCAACATGTTACATTACATAGTTTTCAGTACATATATTTTTGGTACATATATTTTCAGTACTAATTTTAGACTTGAAAGATATGAAGGAAGAGTATTGTGCATATATTTAATACAATTTTAAGACCGAAAGATGTTATGATCTTAAGTAATGATAAAATGGCAACACTATCTTATAAAGATACCAGTCTAAGATCACAATACAAAACTAAAATACATTAAAATTGGTAACAGAACTCGATCGAAGTCAAGAAGCAAGACAACGGATTCTAATAATAATATTAAGGAAACGTTTTCTTCGTATTTACAATTGTAACGTTAAATTCTGATCCATCTCAGATGAATCGGAAAATAATCGAATTTCTTTTATAAGAGGTAGAATTGGATATACTCGAGACATGCTTTAATTGATCTTTAAATGTCAGAATTAAATTTTTGAAAACGTCAAACATAAACTCATAGTTGAAAATCGAAGCAGTAAAATTTTATTTCGTACCAACTTTACCAGAGGTAATGTTAGTTTAAGTAAGCATAAATATTAGAATAAGTTATTAAGTTATTGAGTACATTTTTTCGCCAACAAACTGCTGTGACAGTTTGGCGAAATATTATTATTGTAAAAAAAAGATTATAATAAAATTAAATAAATTAAAAAAAGTAAAAAGTTGTCATTAAAATCATATTCCGTTTCAACATGATGATCCACAAGTCCATAATCTGATAAGACTGACTGAATTGTTTCTAAAACAAATATTTTCTGAAAACCATCTTTCTTCGCCTCGACTGGAAATCGAACATCTGTTGATTTGATATTATTCGTATTAAATATTGTACCAAGCCATTAAAAATATTTGTTAAAATAATAATACTTTGCTAATATGCGCTAATATTATTTGTAAGACTGCGTGCACACTACCGTGGATTAACAGGAAAGCGCATTCTTATTTAGTAGTAGGAATATATAATTTGTTTACAATTTTTTTTTATTTATTATTAAGGTTGTTAGTGATTTTTACTATAAGATTGCTTGTTTTCCACATTTGTTGACTAATATATATGAAAATAGAAAAAGGTATAAAAAATCAATCTACAAAGCTGTAGTACATTACGTCAAATGAAAATAAAATAGGTGTTAAACATACGACATTCATATCAGAAATTACATATTTTAGGAAATAAATGTAATTTTATGAAGGCATCAAAAATTTTAAATGCAAAAATTATCCTCTAAATATGATTTAATTATAAAAATATTTTCAGGCATTTAAAAATTAGAATCGAAAAGAAATCGGTACTCGCACAACGCCTTGATACTATAGAAAATTAATAAACGTCATTGAAATTATGCGAAAATTGAAAATGAACGAAATTTGAATAATATGTTATACCATCGCATCACTTTGTTAAAGATGTCTTAACATTGTTTTAAGAATTAAAAGTGAATATACACAACAAATACGTTTATTTTAAATATTACTATATTGTCTGTAAAAAAAAATAATGAACACCAAAAGATGTAAGGAGAAAGATATCCTCCATATTGCCTATAAACAGAGAAACTTCTGTTTAAACTTTTGTGAGTTGTGTTAGGCTTCAAATGGCGAAACGTCTATTATACGTAATATCTTGAAGGACTTATTCACTCGTATATTTTAAGAAAATCTACGCAGTTCATTTGTTAAATCTAAAAATAATTTTGTACTATATTTTTAGGGACCATTCGTATGTATTGATATTAAGATTTATTATAGTTATTGTTGATCTCGACCTGAACTTGTGAAAGATCCTCCTGCAGCGTCAGCGATAGTATCCTTTGGAGAGAAAATCCTCGCTAGCAAGCCACTATACACTGTAATGCACATAAACGTTCACGATGCACTGAAACAATCTGTAGAGCATGAGCTCGGTGGTGGTGTCACGTGACAGGTTCATAAGGGAGACGTGCCCTGCGAGCCGCGCGTACCGGGGCGCCAGATAAACATGGAAGGTGTCGGCAGTCGGAACAATGAGAGCGGGAGACGACGCAGCGGCGAGCGCGCGGCGCGCCGGCGGAGCGGTGACTGACCGGCACAGTGCCGCACCACCCCGCCGGGTGCCGCCTGGTGCCGCGGGAGCCGCGCTCCTCCGGGACCCTTCCGCCGGGACTCGCGCGGACCCTCACACGACCTGCCGCTTTCCACACGCAATGTAACCGCACACGTGCTCGCTCCTTCAGTGACTCATTCTTTCAACAGGTTCCATACGTTCTTAATTGCACCACTCTTCCATGTCTTCGCGAATTGCGCAGCGTCGCATTGCATGTCTTTGACCTTTCCGTGGTCTTACGCGAACATTGTATGCAAAATCGATCGACATTTGTCCACCATTCGATGCCAATAAAAAACTGCGTATTATGTTTAGATGAAGCTGCTGTTTCCGTTAATTCAAAGTTTGAAATATTATTATAAGAGTACTCTTATATACTACATGCAGGATAAATATAGCTTGATCGTAGGAAGCAGAGAATTTAAAAAAAAACCTCATTATGTGCAATAATTATTATGGATAGTAAAATACAGGAAGACCTTAAAACAATCACTTGTGATTTTTTTTAAAAGGTAACACAGGCATATTGTCTAGGCAGAAACAGTACAGCTATTAGTCGACAAGTGGTAACGGTCCGTGCGGTGACCGTGGACAGTGGTGGCGACAGTGAAAGTGGTCACGGTGTAGGCGACTGCCCGCCGCTGTTACCATCGTGCCCTCCGGTAACGGAGCCTAAGCCTTGACTTTCTTACAATCAACTTCAATATAACAAAGAGATAACATTAACACAACTATTGCATAATCTCAAATCTAAAATATATCATAAAAATAAAAAAGGTACTAAAATGAATACTACCTAATTTCATCATATAAAACATGCAATCATTTCAAAATGTTTTATACGCACGATATATTTTATTTAATGGAAATTGGTATCTTTTTCAAATAGTAAGTAAATATAATTTTTTTTCTTAAATATATAAAAAAAAAACAAATTAATTTTTATTATTTATAGTTATTAGTATATTTTTTATAGTTTTTATATAACATTAAGTTTTTTATCAAAATTGTATTTAAAGTACCATATATCGTGTTTTAATGATATAATATTGTCAATACTATCTGTTATTGAAGGTTATTACACTCAATAATAATGATTAGAATTACGTTGCAATTTAAATTTCCTGCCGAAAGAGTTCATTCGCTCCGATTTTGATAAAAATTTGTTTGTAACGATTCGTGTATCGCTTGCTCTGTACATTGACTTATGAGCACCTAATATTATCGCTCTTCAAAAGAAACAGCAATTTAAATATATTGTATAATGTGTATAAATTTACTGTTTTCTTTTTTTTATATAGTTTTTTGACCACTGTTCGAGTACAATTTTACATTCTTGTTTAAATTCCTAGAGAAGTTGAAGTAAGTTGTTAGCAGTGTCTCTAAATAAAATAACCAAAAACACCCACATCAAACAATACAAGAACACTAGAACACTTATCATTATTTAAAATCAATCAAAAGTATTTTCTTTAAGAAATTACATACTATCGTATTATTTAACTACATAAATTGAATATATATACCTACCTACCTACTATTGTATA
>JAABKM020000023.1:5866523-5903826 GCA_016277805.2 Papilio aristodemus | reverse complement strand
ATTGTATTTGATTATTGTTTTGTTTATTTCAAAAATACTTATTTTAAATCAGCAGTTTTACGGTTTAGGTAGGCAGTACTATTGCAATATCAGGGTTTGAGGATCAAAGGTTGAAATTATCAAAATATTGTATTGTCATGGGATCTGAAGATATCTACGAAGCTTTGTGAGAATTGATTAATTGGTTATATTATTGCACAATATTGCGGAATGATTCAAAACCTTCGTTAACTAGTAACTTAAGAACTGGCAAAGATCCGGTAAACTTGGCAAGTGGTTACTTCATTTGTTTTATAACTACTTAAAATGAAAAGAGCGTGCGACGCTCCCCACGTAGAGCCAAAGGGGCCCAAATTAATTGCTTCTTCAGCGGCGATCGTTTTAAAAAGAAAAAACGTATCGTTCAGTTGAAGCGTTTCTACGTCTTTGAATACGGTTCGTGCACGTACAGTTGCTGAGACAATAGTCTTCACAAAATGCATCAAATTGTACACTCGCTTACAAAAGAGCTATTATCAAAATTATTTAATACGACATATAATTTTCTGTGACTTTATTAGCTAACGATGTTAGTTCAATTGAAGTAAGCGTTGAGAAGCTTCAGTTCGGACAAAAAAGATGCAAAAAAAAACTAAACTGTGAATTGGATCCGAAAAAAGAACATTTTTATTCTTGAAAAATAAAATTGAGTATGCATATACTTTTAGTTCAAAGTTAGATTCTAAAATAAACTCTCGTAAAAATTATACTTTGCATATGTGTGATACGTGGTTTTTATTATTGAAATGATGATTGTATTCGTTATGCAAAACTTTTATCAAAATTTGTATCGGAAAAATATTTAACTTATATTGTATTCTAAGTATTCTTGAATTCAGTCAAAATTCGTTACAAAATTGGACAAAAAAAATAAACATAATAGTAAAAAAAATAAAAAAAATACAACGAGATACATTGATTGTCGTGACAAGATATAATTTATATACGTTTCTTAACTGAACAGAAGTAATCTTTATTCGTGTTACGTATTTGCAGTGTCCCATGTCAATCGAACATCACCTAGACCACAAAATGAACTTTTGTAAACAAAACATGAATAAAAAAAAACATCACGGTTAACTCGGATCGAGTTAAAACACATATAAAATTCATTAATGTATTAAAAAGTTTTTCCCTTTTCAATTACTACCCTAAATAATTAATACAAAGGTACACAGGCTTTTTAAAAGTTCTAGCAACCCTGGTGCGAATGCGTTAGTGTGCGTGCCCGAGGGAGGAGGGGGGGGGGGTATCGCGTCCGTACGCAGGAGCGATTACGCAAACCGCCGCTTCCCCGAGGAGCGAGGTCGTTGGCAATGGACCCGGTTCAATGTCACCAAATATATCACCGCGCGTCATACGGCGATAACGCGCACTTGATACTAGCAGATAACGTCGTCTCGACTTGTTATCCAACGATGATTCGTATCTTTATATTTGATTGTTTAAAAACGGACTTGATAATGTGCATTGTTTATAATCCGCTAAATTTATTACAATCTTCTTTCTGTAAAATTTAAATCTGCTTTTGTATCATCATAACACTTTTTCATTGTTATCTTAACCTAAAATGGATTCCATTTGAAACACATTTTTCAACATTGTAATAATGCTTGATGCAGAATTATGAAGATAAAAAACAAAGGTAAAATACCTTTGTTTTTTATCTTCATAAGCGTTCCAAAGGATTAATCAGTATTTCTATCCTTAAATGTTAATAGCATAGCATTTCAGACGAAAAGAAGACCATGAAATTCCACACATTATATAAATGTTATATTGCGCTTAACTGCGACATTATAGTTTATTTTTCTACGTTTTGATTACTTCCATCTGGTGGACCTACCTACATGACAATCAACACAAACTACACCTTTGTATATTTACTAATAAACGGTTATTTGAACCTTACTTAAAATGTTGCAAAAAACCTTGAACTCAACGCATTAGACATAGTACCGAGATGTCTCAGTCGCGCTGTACGGCCGCGCGTACCGGGTCGTCGACCGCACTTTTCGGCGGCGCGAGTTTCAGCTGTAACGCGATCCTGCGCACACTCGCAGCCGTTCATAGGCGGAAGGGCATTCACGCAAACAATCACACGACGTCACACCGGGGAACCGGAAAACCATTGTCGATACGTAACGATCTAGTCAAATACATAATCATTAGCTGGCAGGCGCTCGAAATACGCGATCACGTGATACCGATCGTATAAAAACATTTATGCTGAATAATTCCTTCAGCTATCGTCACAGCTCCGGGCTCTAACAGTCATGCCATTCATAAAAGGATATGCGATAATTTAACATTCAAATCTGGAAATATAATCCGCCAGTTAAGCATTTAACATTTCTCACTTCATACAAAGTTTCTTATAACTCATATCAATTACATAATAAACGAGTCAATTTAAAATAATGATCGTTAGTGTACCCTGAATAAGTATTTTTTAAAACTTTGCAGTGCAGTTGCAGCGAACGATTTATTTTTTAGAACTCGAATTTTCTATAACGTTTTAGAAAATTTTCAAACGAATTCGAAGTTGCAACGAGATGTTCGATTTATGAATATTTGAAAAAAGAATAGCATTTTATAAAATTACTTTGTACGGAAATAATTTTTAGAAACTAAATGATTGTTTACGGTCTCAAAAATAAAATTAACTTAATTAATTTAATTATTTGAAATACGTTTGCCTTGGATTTTAAAGTATCATATAATATAACTTATTTTCTCTAAGAAGTATAGGCTATTTAACATCAAGCTAATACCTCTTAGGGGCTATACAAAAATGAAAAGAATGCTAAGCTAGATGGATGTAATATCGTGGACGAATGATGCGATGCGACGCGTTAGGTAAATGAAAAATTTTCTGACGGAATATTACAAGTTACTTTTTACAACATCAGGTGTTGGTGGAAATCACTCTTTACTAATGTTTCAGGAAAATGCGACTTAAAATATTGATTATTATAAAGCAATCTAGTATAATGTTAGACTACAATTTTCGCCTACTTGACAGTTTCCCTACAATTCAACTACCCAAGGTGCAAAAGCTTGCTGCTGTAGTATATATTAAAAAGTAGTTAGTAGTGGAGTTGTCACAAACGACAGCCAATCAATCTACAATATATTTCTATAAAATATCTAGAATGCTCCATCGGTCATTATATAACAGTACATACCGAATCGATCGGTTGCCGGTTCAAGGTCACGTCGGGCCAACAGACTGGCGAATAAAACGCGAACTCCATACAATTTCAGTGGCGAATGTTTCAGCCGTGACCTTCGTGACCTTTGAACTTGGGCACGAGTGAACGTACCCTTGACTCGAGCAGCCGAGGTCCTTACTCCGCTATAATTAGACTGATAATGATAACGGCCCGGTATTTTTGTTCGTACGTCGACCGGTGACGGAATTGTTCCGCGATTATTCACAATTAACTTGTAAATTAGCCGAGCTGTTTACATCGAATCAATCATTATTATTGGACGTTATACGACGATACAAATGTTCTCGGCTGCATAAGTTACTTATTTATTGAAATCTTTTACGATTTTTTTATTACGAAACAATATGATAAATATTCACTTTAGTAATTGAATATATTTTTAATAGAGTACGTTAAAGGCTTATTTTACATTCAACATTTTTCGGCTTGATACGCATAAGAGTTCGAAGTTTTTTTTAAATTTTAAACAATCAGACGTCGACTAACGTGTGGATAGAGCTTGAGTTCATAAACTATTAATGGTAGGTAACAACACATATATAACATGTCGTATAAGTGAAGACAAAGTTAATTTATGATGAGTGACTTAGCGTCAACCTCACTCATCAACCGTAACTGAACTGTTTTAAGTTAAAATCGTATAGTTAAATACAATTTAAGTGGCTAGAATGCTGTTAAAATCAATTGTGGTCTTATTTTTAAACCTAATTCTTTGCAAATAAATAACAATACTCTAACCGTGTCTCACTCTCTAATCCTAATTTCTATCTAAAATTGTACTGTACGAACATATTTCTTTTAAATATAAACAATTTGTATAAAAGCATAAATATTTATGAATAACGTAAAAATATACCCCAAACAAATAGACATCGTTATAATTTCACTTTCTAATTTTATTTGACTTAACATATTAGAAGTAATTAATAAACTTTTGAAGTAACGGATATGAAAATAGATCCATTCGCCTTGTACTATTTAGTTTTTAAATTGAAACGGACTATCCGTGGCGGCAGCCGCGGCCGCGATGTATGGTAAAAATAAAATGTCTCCTCCAAGCATTAAGAGGTTGTTCACCCAGTATTTGGGCATCGCTCCCCCTCCTCCCTCCAACACACACGCCGCAAGTAGCTATTAGTCAAAGGACAAACCTTCGTTCATTTACTTTTACGTTTTAAAGTTTTTGAGAAACTGAGAAGTGCCACCTGCCGAGATACAGATTAAAATTAACTGGGACTTTAACCCGTGACGTAGTAACTTAATACTTGTCAGGTCTTCTCTTAACTGTCTAGTTTGTTATACGCCGATGGTGTATCACTTCCTTTACATCAGTGGACGCGCGGCGACGGCCGTAAATCTACGTGAGCTTGAAAAGATTCCAAGGTTAGGGAGAATCTTCGTAGCTATGTTGATATTATTTTTTCATTTCTATATTTCATTAATTTTTTAATATTAATTCAAAGTTTGAAGTCAACGTAGGCAAATAATTATAATATATCGCAATCGAATTTCAAAGGTAGGGACCTTCAAGCATGTGTAAGATAAAATAATTCTTCCATAAAAAAATGACATATCTTAATTTCGTAACTTAGTTAAGTTAATTTTGTAAAATAAAAAAGCACACTGGACTATCGTGACATTTTTATCAATTAGTTTATTTATTAATAATTTTGTTTTCAGTTACTTCTTTCAATGAAAGAGCTAAGAAAAGCATCGTCCATCACCTTAAAGTTGATATAACCTTGTACCCCCTGGGTACAAATCCAAGTTTTTCTCTTTGATTGTCATTGATGGGACCCAATTATAACATAAAGTTGTATTAATGTAATTAATAGGTGCTTTATATTATTAAGCCTTGTTTTCATATCAAGTACAAATTTATAAACATTAGTTTGCTTAGTGCTTAATCTAAGACGTAAAAGTGTGTTGCACTTTATTAAGGAAATAATAAAAAAAATGGTTTTCATATCCTTACTGTACTTGAACGTAAGCATTAAAAGCTGTTGCTAAGGGCTTCATTAAATGAGTAATTGTAGGTGCGGCGCGCTGTACGAAGTAAAACAATAACCTTTACTCTATAAATAAAGGTTTGATGTGCTTTTTGATAGAGCGGCTTATCCGCCGCGTAAGCGTTGCATAATAATGTATGCTTACTGGTAATACACATGCGGACGACTGGGGTGACCATGGCTTAGAATATTACGGGATATCTGAACACTATACGTCCGTCGCCGGTCACAGCTTCGGTAATCAAATCATTGTTTTTAAGGTCTTGATTAAATCGCTACTTAGTAATAGAATTTTATATTATTCCTAGAATTTTATGCAATAACTGCCTCGGTGGCTCAGTGGTATCACGTATTACTTAGACGGTACGACTGTAACACTGGGGCCCCGGGTTCATTTCCCGGGTCGGGAAAAATGATATTGGGTTTTTCAACTTGATATCAGCCCGGAGTTTGGAATTCGTGCCCGATATGGCGATAGGCTCGCTCCCTATCACATTATGGGACGGAAAAACATATGGCGAAACGTAGGTGCACTAAGTTGCACCTCTGCCTACCACTTCGGGGAATACAGGCGTGAGATGTTTTTTTTATGCAATTATATATCAGGGAGAATGAAATATAGAAAAATTGGGGTATTTCTTTTTTAAGTATTACAACAATTAGTATATAGACTGGCAAATTTAGGACAGAATTTTTATACGTATGCGTGATCGGCTACACAGTCAAAATTCGCACAAGGACCATTTATTTTAACCAAATACTTGTACATTTTACGTTACATTTTATTTTACATTGCTTTAAACATATCGAAAAAATATTAAAAGTCTGTGTCATTAAAAATGAATCCTTAGAAGAAAGAGCTGCATGGTTACCCTATAATAGACGCAGGCGCAGCGCTCAAACACACGACACGTGCACACACATGCATACGAGATAAGAGCGCGGTCACCGACCCGCGGGGAAATGGGGCCTGAAATCGCTCGACATAACAATTCCTGAAGTTAACCTGATTTTGCAGCGCCGAGATTATTTTTATTATCCATGTTCTTATGACACATTTGTTCGGCAACAAAAAAAACGTTAAAGGGACGTATAAAAATGCAAAAAAATGAAAAATAGACGTAATATTTATGTAATATTACAGTTTTAGATAAAATTATGACTATTTTTCTTTCCTTTAGACAAGTAGCATAAATAAAATAGCCCAACAGGTTTTTTTAACAAGATAAAATAAGTTAGATTTTTTCAAAAATTATTAGATACTGAATGAGACTTAATTAGAAACTAAATATTTATAATTATTGAAAACACCACCAAACTATCATCATATTTTCCCTTTATAGTTAAATCGTTTGTATATCGAACCAAATTTCAGGTTGAATTCTGAAATTTTTGAACCGGTTTCTATGCCAGAAAGTTACATTATGTAAACGCATTATAGGCTATATTTTATAATATTATTGAAGTTGGAGTAATTGGGTGCTATTCTCTGCAACTCCACAACTTAGTTGAGTTGAATTGAAATCATCACGAAGCGAATCTGGATAGTATACCGAGTTGGGTAGATAGCCCACTCGGTATCTACCCCGTCGGGTCGTCGGACGACAGTGTAGAGTTATTGTTAGGCATAACTGTCGGCGGAATGAGCCGCTGTGATCTTGAATGGAGTGAAAGTGGCTTCGGATACTTCCTGACACGAAGAAAGTGAACGGCCCGAGCTCGGCCCTGCCCAGACGCAGCCGATACCAGGTAGATAGATATCTCTTTCAATAGAAATGTAAGAAAGTTAGGTTCAACGTACTTTTGCTAAATGGTGCTTTTATAAATTTTGTCTAAATTATTCAGATAATATTCAAAAACTTTATTTGTTCTTTAAAATACGTTAATTATTATTATTTGTACCAAATTAGATCATTTGGTTCGAGGTCTTTTTATAAAACTGACAGCAAGGTCATATTTTTTTCGGATGAAAACAGATGAACTTCAATTTAATTCTTAATCACTTCAAGCCTTTGATGAATAGAGATAGGTGGTCTTTAGAAAGATACAAGGAAACATACAATATACAAATTAAGTATATGTCTATAAAATAAACTATCACTTTTAGATAAACTAAAATTTATTATTAGAATGTACGACAGACACTTTGTGTATACAAACAGTTGATGGACTGAGGTTATTTGAAACTTAGCTAATAATTTATAATTGAATTATATCGCAAGCCATTAAAATTTGTACTGAAAGGGGAAACATTTCCCCTTTCAGTACAAATTTTAATGGCTTGCGATGGTTACGACGTAACCATGGCAAATATTTATTACTGAATTAATCAATTTTTCTGTACAATTTATGTTCAAATTATGGATTGTGAAAATCTATGACAGTAATAAAACGTTAATAAATGGTATTTAATATTTTACTTTCCTCATTCATAAAATATTGTGTATGCAAAAATATATCGGATATAAAACCCGTCTTAAGTAAATTTTAAAACTTTTTTTAGAATTTTTTTCTTTTTGAATTTTAAGTTATTATTTTGACGATTGAATTTTTTTGTAGTAAATAATCTTAATTCTTTCTCTCACTGTTACATCGATGAATTTTTAGTAAAAACGGATTAAAAACATTTTATGTTAGGTATATTTTTAAATTGTTTAATTCAGAGTAAATTTTACAGAATACCTAAGGTATCCGTTATTTATAGGAAAATATTACAGCAATATAATAACAGACCTGCTTAAAAAAAATGACAATTGCCTAAAACATATCTCTTGAGAGGTAGATGTGATAAGTCATGATTTGTTCAATAAAACACCGTCAGCACAATTAAATAAATATAAATTGTTTTTAACTTTTACTTGTATAGCAGCCGAGGGCAACGACATCAAGGTCAATGTAGTTTAATTCAGGCTAAATATCGAGACAATACTAAAAGAAAATTCCTACGGCGTTATCAGGTAAATGCTTTTCATTTTGGTAGAAGAAATTTAAATTAAAAAGTTAAATTTCATTGATACTAAATATTAATTTATTAGTTAGTATGATATTTATGTAACTATTTTTATTCTTCAGCTATTTCGCATGCATTAAAAGGTCATGTGTTTTGTTACGACTTTAACTGCCGGAAACATGTGTGTTAACTTAAATTTCTTTTTCAACATTTATAATATTCGAATTATTAATTGACAATAATGAATGACGATGTTTTAAAATAAACATAGCCATCTTCTAAACAATTCAAACTCCATTGCCAAGATAAAAAGATCTCTGAATCGATGAATCGATTTAACATTTCGCGCCGGCGGTCGTCCCGCTCGATAGGTGGTTTCCGGGAGACGACGGGAGAAGTAAGTTACCTTAAACATTGAGATGTGCTCGCCGGTGCGTATGAATGAGACGAGATATTATTCAGGTGATGGATGGAGGCAGGGACGTTCACCCTCGCAGGGTCTACGACCGGCCGAGTTCCACAGCTGATCGCCACGCGCCGGGCCCCGACCCCGCATGACTAACAAATAGCTGACGCGCCGGCACCCCGTTATTTACTTAATACATGCGTGATTTATGCGTGTCAGTACGATTGCGACGCCTCCTGTTACACTTTACTATTTTAAGAAGTCTTCATAAATATTCAAATGCTCTTCTCATAAGGAGTATTTTATATTATATATTATATCATATTATAAAACTTTACTATAAATAATTTGTTACCATATAGAAAATATGTGTTATTATTTTTGACAAATGTGATTACTATTAATTACTGCTTAGTTTGTTGAATAAAAATTATATTAATTATGAAAAAAATGGGCGCTTAAAGTAACGTACCAAAATATTATGTTATAATTTTTTACTACCTTTTCAATTATGTCAAAAAACAAATTATTATGTCATGAAAGAATGTTATTAATTTACTAAACCAGTATTCCATTAATCCGAACGATCCACTCGTCGCTAGATGGCGCTCCTTGAATACCTCTTCATTCTAATAATTCAAAAAACTCTTGATTTACACAAAGTTTATATTAAATAATATTAAATAATTAATAATTAATTTAGGTACAAAAATGAAATCAATTTTTTCTCATAAAATATGTTGTCACAATTAAAAAAAAAAACAATTTGATAAAGAAAATATTGATTGTTTATTTAGACAGATGACAGTGAAATGTCTATTTTTTAAATTATGTAAATTAGTATAAATTAATATACAAGAAATTACTTTTTGTTTAGCATTTTATTTATTTTATTTTATCAATCATGGAGAACAATCGAGAGACCGACGAAACCATCAATGTCGTACCTCGCAGGGTGGAAGTCATCTACAGGCGAAAGACTAGAGAAAGGAAAATATTTATGGACGAATTGAAAGAAATACGGAAACGGCGGCACAAGCGTTTCATGAAAAGAATTATTGCTGCGATCGGGCCCAACTGGTATTACGAGCTCAGCGAACCTCAAAGGAGAACTCTGGACACGCTCGAATTTTCTATTTATCAAGACGTATTAGCCGGCCGCCCCGCGAAGACCGAGCGAATAATCCGTCAGTTGGGACTGCATCCTCGGCCGACCACCGATGACATCATGCATTGCGTCATCTCGGGACGGAAAGATCCTAAACAAATGCTCTCAAATTTATTCGGCTTGATGTTCGGCCACACTATCGATGGGAAGCGTGCCGTCTACAACTTGAACGGAAAGGTGTTGCTATCGGCTATACTTTACTTGGGAATGCCACATTTATTAAAATCATTACAAGTCATATTCCATAGTGAGCCAGAGGAAATAAAGGAAATCAAGCCGGAACCTAAACCTAAGCCCGTCTTAAAGTCTCCCTACTTACAAGAAATGGTGGCATGTCTGTATAAACCGCCAAAGCGCAAGCCGCAACGACCGCCACCTCTGCCAAATTTGGACCTATTGAACGAACCTTTTGAAATGGACGAACCTCTGATACGAAAACCTCCGCCTCTGCCTCCCCCGCCACCGCCTCCCAAGAAGCGATTGCCCCGTTCTTACTGCGACAGGATCGCTGGTATCGTGTCCTTGGAACCACGTTGGTCTATTGATAATTTGTCAATGAAACCTATGGGGCGTAGCTTTCATGCTCGTAGAGGGAGAACCTCGAAAATTAGTATTTTAGAAGACAAAAAGAAGGCTTACGGCATTTCCGCGACACTAAGAAAAAAAGGTCGCCGTAAAAAACCAGTAGCTCCTTCGACGGGTTTGAAAAATTCACAATATTTTATAAAAGGCGTCTGTGTCGTTAATAATAGATATGTTTATCTCCTCGGCAATGTGTCGATACTACCGCCCGATGGCCACATGATACACGGCGGCTACACGTTACGAAATGGTGAACATATAAACATAAATTGCGGCTACAGGGCCCACTCGCCCCCGCCGCAGCCCGACCCTTGTGACTGTATAGAGAGATGGAACGATTCAGTTTTCGAATACATCAGAAATACCAAATGTTACTGCGGTCACTATTATGACTACGGAAACGACGGTGCCTTTTTGCCGGATGAGTTACCTTTCTTTGAAAAACCGAGTCAAAATACATCTTTCCGTTTTAACTATCAGACCATATATGATTTAGACGCGAGGCAGCTGTTCGTTGAGAAACAATTCAAAAGAGTTTGGGACACGGACAGCATATTGGGCCCTCCCGGCGACGAAGATAAAGAAAAAAAAGATAAAAAGAAACTGAAAGCTCGGAGACTGTCGGCGAGCACTGTCAACGAAAATCTCAAGCCCCAAGACTATTTGAGGAGCGCTCTTAAAAAATTAAGACGCGAAAACATCGCAGCGAGATTACCGGATGTACACTTAGTGCCGCTGCTGAAAGAGTGGATGCGACATCGTATTTACGGGCCTTTCACCGCCAAAGAAAAATCTAGACTCTTAACTAGAAGTGCTAACGACTGGCAAAGGTTTTGGGCACTGTCATTGAAAGATTACGCGCACGTTTCTCCCCCAAGAGACCCGAAATACTCCGGTTACACGACCTGGATGTATAAACACGAACTGAACCAAAGTTTCCGAAAGTACACTAGAAAATACAAAATGGATGTTTTCAAATCTCTCGCGAATTTCAATAACATGTTGTGGACCACGATGTGCCAGGCGCAGTTCCCCGGTAAGAACTTTCGGGAGATTTATTTCTCATATCTGTACGAAAAAGTGGAAGATTTACTGTTGATGCATCCGTATAGCGTAAGAGAAACAGCGGAGCGTAAGAAAATAATGGAAGATAAACGATACAGCTGTTACCAGCCCATCGAGAAAGACGAGTGAATGTCTGCGTGACTTGGTGCTAGTCATTGAGGATGTCGGGAAATAAATTTCAGTTTTGCTTTAAAAGTGTAATGTGGCCTCTAAAATTTGTTGTCATGAATTTTAAATCCTCACACTCGTCTTGTGTCATTTGGAAATATGTACTCTTAATTAAAATTTTTGATTTGGCAGATGTTTTTTTTTTTATTAATTTCCCTCTAAAGCCAAGTTCATTTAAACTATTGGTAGGTAGCATTACTTTTTTATGAAAAGAATGTTCAAATTAGACAAGACAAAGTGTATAGGGTAACAATTTTTGAAAATGACTGTAATTCTCTTACTGTAGAAAATACAATTTAGCGCTATATATGATAGAATTGAAACTTATTCAAAATAAAATAAGATTCCAAGAGCAATTAGTACAGTAAAAATTTAGGATTAGGTAAAGTTCGTCGGTTACGAGTAGCCCGTAAACGACAAGCTTGGATGTATGGATGTACACGTGAGAGGTGCGCCAGGGCCGTATCAAATGAAAATACATAATCCCTTTTTACATTACCCCTTTGGGTTACGGGCGTGAGCGTATATTTATTTATATCTTATCAGGCGTTGGATTTGTTAGGGTTACCCTTTTCTAAAATATCAATAACATTTCTCGTCGAGGAAATAAAAATCAAATGTAAGGTAATCCATAATTTATTGTGAAAAGAATATTGTTATACCGAACAAGGTACATTTACATAAAGTTATGGCTTAAAATTATTTCACTGTAAACAACTAAGTTGTTGATATTATTTGCAAGACAAATAATTATTTAGTTAAAATAATATGAAATTATTTGTTCAAAAAGCATTTCCAAAATGCGACTAAATCGAATGATTAACATTTTATTACATTTTCCTTCCCGGGACGACAGTGTTATAATACTCAAGGGTATTAAAAATATTTTCTCTTTTGTTACACCGACACTAGTACAATTAAACATACAGCTAATATTATTTTACAAGTCTTATATTATTTATTATAAAATCTATAACGTTTTATTTTTTTTAATACAACACTAGAGCTACATTCGTAGTGAACTACAAACAGTGACAGGCGGCTGTACGATAGCGCCATAGAGTTACGAAAGACAAGAATAGCAAATACCTTATGGTCTTTAATACTTTGTGTCTGTAATTTGTAGTGCAAAAGATTATCTATAGTAGACTATAGACAACTAAAATTTTCAATTTTATTTTTCATTCCGATTATTTATACAAAAGCAAACATAATCAAACCAAAATGAAACACAATCAATAGTTATGCGGGTTTATGTGTGTGTTTGTGTATATATATTATTAGTGTGTACATACAACACACCCGCCTGTCGCCGCCTGCGCCGCAGCCGCACTACAACTCTACTCTAAAGGATATTCCATCGTCTTTGGTATCATTGTTACAGAAAACAAAACATGTCGTCGATGTTCCGTCGTCAGAAACATCAAACCGGATTTATTTTAGACAATACTGATATTTTAACGAAAATTAAAGTCACTTAAAGCATCTCTTTGTATTAAAAACTAAAGAACAACATTTAACAAAACTACAAAGAAATGGCTAAAACGGTTGGGATTTAGATTTAAAAAAAAATTAAGAAAAATATAACTTAACTTGAGTAAATTAAAACAATACATAAAAATCCATATTATTATTGCTACTTCGAGAAATGCAAAACAAATTTCATTGTAACATATACTTTACAATTAACATAGTTCGTGAGAAATTTACTTTGACAGAAAGTGTAATTTAAAAAGCTTAAATATTTGTCAATTTTTTGAGAAACAGCGATTTTTCTTATGACACAAGAATTGACGTGTGTTTAATATGCAGTTACCGATATAATAAAAAGTAGTGTAGGCAAAAACAAGAATAAATAAACACAGCGAACTAGAATCAAATTTAAATTTTACAAATTGCAGCAAACATTATTACACATTATAACACATTTTATTGATTATTGGACAACATTAAAAAAAATTCTTGCTTTAGTTTCAAATTACAAATGACTTAGAAGTCGCCGCCAGGGACGCCGGGGCCCGGAAATGAAGCAACAAGAATGTCACAATACACGTCAGCGAAAATAACCAAACTTCAGCATCCAGCTCATAACACGGTTGTCACATTAATGTGTTTGTAATTAAACATTGATGTATGTCTTGTTTGCATCGATTTATCGATTTTTATTATTGAATAATATCGATTTTTACTGAACATGGATCCCTAGTTGACGTTTACGAAAAAGCGCGTAAATTGACAGTTAAAATTTTTTGCACAGATAAAAAATTATATTTGCAGTTCATGGTGCGAGTGCGAGTGCGCGGGCGCGGCGTGCGGGGCGCGCTGCTGCAGGTGCACGAGGGCGGACAGCAGGCGCGTGTTGGCCTCGTCCAGCGCCGCGATGCGATGTTCCTGCGCCTCGATGACGCGCTGCTTGTGCGACAGCGCCGCCGCCATCTTGCGCTGCTCGCGCCGGAGTTCTTCTTCCACGCAAATTAACCTGAAAATTGTCATTGGTTATCATTACTTAAATATATAATATTACGGGTCACAGAGTGTTTATTTGTATCAAGTCTAGAATATTGTTGATATACGAAAAATGTATACCTGGATATAATCGCCTTCATTTTAGCATCCGTGTGATCCTGTCCGGGCTCAGTCGGGCCCAGGCGCCCTCGCAACAGCTCCACTGAACACTTCAACCTTTCGATTTCGCGTTCGTACTGAAAGGCATCAACGAAGTCATAAATTAAAGATGTAACGAATAAATCTATAGCGAAAAGTATAAAAGTTTGTTTGTACCTGTTCAATAGTTCTGTGGTGTTTGGAGGTGCGGCGTCGGCCCGTCGTGCTGTAGAGCGTGTCGTCGACCTCGTCCGAGCTGTCGGTGAGGTCCCGCGCGGACTCCAGACTGAGTCGCCGCTGCAGCTTGTCACGCGCGGGCGGCGCCTCCCTCGCCTCGCTCGGCTGCGAGCCCCCGAACACCGCCGGGTTAGGAGAATCCCTCCTATCCCTCATGCCGTAGTAATCCTGATGCCTCTCCAAATCCTCATTCAAGCGACTACTCGACATCTTAGTCCCCGAGTACGCCCTGTCTAACGGATAGTTCGTCTCGGGTATCGTGTTCTCAGTCATCGTGAACTTATCGGGCGAGTTCTTCGAGCTCTCCATGTTGAACAGCGCCTTCTGACTCCTCGATATCTGGAGCCTGTACATCTCCTTGTTGACCTCCTCCACGGTGGAGTCCGACCGGCTCATCGGGTAGCCGGAGTCGGTGGAGATGTGATGCGGCTTGCTCTCGTACATGGACTCCCCTCGCTGACCGAAGTGCTTCAAGTTCAGTTGGTTCTGGTTCGTGGAGTAGGAGAGCATGGGGTTGGTCCTCGGCATTCGGGTTTTGCTGTTCTTTCGTAAGCTCGGCGAGTTGCTGGACGACTCCTCGTCCCTTATCCTAGGGGAATGGCTGTGGTTTCTCTGGTACGAGTCCTCGTAGCTACAGTTATCTCTGGTGAGCTTTCGGTGGGTATTGTTGCGGTTCTGTTGGTCATAGTTCCTCCCGTCGTCGTTGAAGTTGGTGGAACCTTCCTCCGAGTTGGTCTCGACGTTGTCCGTGCTCAAGCCCTCCTCATCTATCGATGAACTGGATGAGCCACAGGGACACCGCTTGGAGTTCCTGTTATCATTGTTTGCGTTCTTCTCTGGCGCCTGTCGACCGTCTTCCATGTTGTAGACGGGGTTCGTGAACACGAGCGGCGCTACTTTAGAGTTGGCGTTGGCGTTGGCGTTGCTCTGCACGTTGTCGGCGGTGGTGAAGTTCTGAATGCCATACTTCTGTATGTCGTATTCGATTTTCTGTTGTACCGGACTCTTTGGGTAGAACTTATCGTTCTTGCTGTCGTAGTACTGCTTCTCTCTCTGTTTTTGGTAGTTCAGCTGCGAGTAACGGGACATCGGTTGGCCGCCATTTTCGTAGGGCTGATGGTGGTGCGCCGTGCTCTCTACGGGGCTGCTGCTCTGGCTGTAGGTGGCGATGCTCTGGTAGCCCGAGCTGGCCACGTTCGATAGTCCACTGATTGAAACGTTGGAGCCATTACTGGTGTAATTCGTTTTGTTGCCATTAACAATGTTATTATTATTGTTGATCATTTTGGACTGCGCCGTAATCTTTTTATTGTTCTGTTTGTCGTCGACTATGTCCGAGTCGTCCGCATACTTCAGCAAGTCCGATAGTTCCTCGAGTGTCGCCGTCTCTTTCATAATATTTTGCATTTCGTTGGCGCTGTAGTTGTGGTTGACGCTGTCGCTGCTCGGGGATCTTTCCGTGGTATAGTTACTGTTGTGGAAGTGTGTCTGCTGTTGATTGTAATTGTTCGGTTTGTATCTGTCTTGGAATCTTCTCTCTAAGCTTTCATTGAGACCGTTGCTGATGCCTTTCGGATATTGATCGGAGCCGAAACCGATCTGCACGACCTTCAGATTGACGCAGTGCTCTTGGTTATTGTACTGCGAGCTGTACCTGTCGGGGTTCACGTTCTGACTGTTGGGGTTGGACCCGTAGCCGTTCCTCGGCAGCGTGGCGGAGCGCAGGTTGAAGCTGGGCGACTTGGACACGGCGGCGTACGCGCCTTTGAACTTGGACTCCTCTGCGTTAGATTTTGACGGGCTGATATTGAACTGGACGCCATTTTTGTTCATGATCGGCGAGCTGTGCGCAAAGTTGTTGTTGTTGTTGTTGTTGGGCTGACCGTTTGTTGGTGCTTCGGCGACGTTCTGTTTTGTCGGAGTGTTGCACGTGGGATCGTTAAACCTGTAAAAGGAAAACGGATATATGAAAACGACAAATTAAAACCGTTCAATCTCCTCGTACAAGTCACGCATGTTATATTCAGAATGGTTGAAGTATTTACTTTGTTGTATTGAATCCCAAGTCTTACCTGAAGATGTTTTCCGAGGCGGGCGCCAGCGGGCTGTTGTCGTTGCTCGCCAGCCTCTTGCTCAGCTCGTCGAGGATATCGGACAGCGGCTCTAGCTCCTGGAAAACGAGTTCAATGTAATGTATTAAATCACTTCTAACATAACCCTTCCAATGTCTTACTCTTCTACTTTTCCTAATTAACTACGCACATCAGAAAGGCTTTCTTTTCGTTGCGATATTTATAGGAAGGAGAACTTTTATGCTACTAGCTCTTGTGGTCATTGCGGATTTTGGTAGGTAGCAGTGGTAAATAATAAATAATAAATCCTTTACCTGTATCCTGGCTTGCGGCAGCTTGGGCAGGCTGTCGACGAGCAGCGCGTGCAGGGTGGCGAGCTGCTTGCCGAGGTCTACGTGCGGCGCCCACTCGGGGTCGGGCTCCACACCGCCCGCGCCCCGGCCGGAGCCCTCCGACCCCGCGGAGCCCTGCGACACCGACGAGTCCCGCTTGTTCTCCTGCTGTGTCTGATGCGCCTGCGACTGCTGCTCTTGGGGACGAGTCTAGAATGTTACGAAAGGATTAGGATCTTTGTTAATTGTTTTTACTGTTAATTAAGATATTATAGTGGTTGTAGTTTTTTTTTTCAATTGTGATAAATAAAACATTATAACGAATTTTCTATCCTCATAACGGGTATTGAACCTACGAGGAACAATAATAAAAATACATCTAGTTATTTTTTTATATCGGCTTAGTTATAAAATTGTATAAACTTTATTAAGACACTACACAGCTAAGAACATAAGTGATATAACTTACAGAGATAGCTCTAAGGAAGGACTTCATGTTGGGCGCCTCCTGCTCGAGGAAGTCGTTGAGGAACTCCATGAAGGCCTCCTTGCCCTGGAAGCGCGTGAAGTTGGCCAGCGTCTGCAGCGTTTTCGCTACTAACGTCAGGTTGCGCGCCGCGCGCTCATTGGGGTATTCTGCAAATCAATTAAATGTAAACTATTATTACAAAATTTAGGGACCTTTAGACTTATAAGGAAGATAGCGACATGTAAGGGCAGTCAAGAAAGCTGCTTGCTCTCTTCGTTTATTTATACCATAACATAGCAAACATACCATGAGTTATTCCAAAGAGACTGGGTGACAGTATCGCCGGACAGAGGAAGCGGAGGAATATGGAAGCGCTGATCAAGTTGTCTGAGATGTCTTCTCGTCCCATCGACGCCAGTCTGAAATAAATAAACGGAGTATGTTGCGAAATTTAAACTTACTTCTTAAAGGATTTCTTAATTTATATGTTGACTATTATATTTACGCTGCGCCAACCCGTACGTGGCTTTCCAGAACTCTTAGGTGCTGCCAAATTTAACGTCTTTCCAAATGTAAAGTCCTGCCAAATGTAGAGTCCTGTCAAATGTAAAGTCCTGCCAAATGTAGAGTCCTGCCAAATGTAGAGCCCTGTCAAATGTAAAGTCCTGCCAAATATAAAGTCCTGCCAAATGTAAAGCCCTGCCAACTAAAGTTTAGCAATTCTTCTTTGATTTATCTTGGTTCACTTTTTCTTGTATATTGAAGACTGCAAGATGGTCTATGCGCTAATCGTGTCCTATAGTATGTCAGTATTTATATATTGCCGTGTAATGGTTACCTTTCACGGAAGGTAGCGAAGCAATCCCGTAACGGCGGAGGGAAGTCAGGCGCGGAGTTGGCGATGGCGCGCCAGGCGCGTGTCACCGCGTCCCTAAGCGCCGCCTGCTGCCGGCGCAGCGCTGCGCCGCCCCCAGCGCGCAGCGGGTCCACCTCGCACTCTGCGCCACTGCCCGCCGCCCAGCACACAGCCTCGCCCAGCGTATCCTGCGGAGAACGGCACCCGTAATACAAGTTCATAGCCGCAAAGTTGCTAAGTTTTAATATCAAACTTGGCAGAGTACGATGTTACGCTGGTTTATAACTAGAAATCGGTAAATTGAAAGATTTTTCCTAGCTTGTACGTGTTTATACTTTGTTAATTTAGTTGTTTTTATTATTAAAATTTTGTTATAAAAAAAACAATACTTTATTTAACCTTAAATATTTTAAAGATAGAATTGCGAAAGTTTGATACAATATGATTGTATACCTGCAGGTACTGGTCGCCGACGAGCTTTAGGTAGGCCTCCATGCTCTTGGTGGCGAGTGAGTTGCCGCGAAAAGTGAGCGAGTGGTCGCCCGTGCGGCGCACGTCGAGCGCCACCACGTCAGCCAGGTAGCGCGGCGCCAGCCCCGCGCCCGCCATGCACAGCACCAGCGCGCATCCTATGTCTTCCTTCGCCTTCACACCTGCAGGATATTCACCATATTAGCAATACAAATTAACCCATAGTCTTCATGTTATCTGACTTTTAAAGAAGATATGACAATACTAAACTAATCCGTAACGAACTTCAAATAGTTGTTAAAAATTACTTCTTGTTATAACATACAAATAGGCATTATTACTTCTGCAACAATCTTGTTTGAGGCAACTTACGGCTAAAAGCGATCGTACATAAAAATAAAGATTGGAGCTGGTACGAATATATACGTACCTATAACAGGCTCGAGGTATTCACAGAGGCGGCGGTAGTGGCGCGTGAGGTAGTCGAGGAAGCGCGCATAGCAGTCGAGCGGCAGTACGTCCACGCTCTGGTACCGGCACTTGATGCGCAGTGCGGGCACGGGCGCTCCGGCTCCGGCGCCGGCCGCGCGCGCCGGTGACTGCGGAGCCTCCGCTGACAGCGGATACCAGCGCTCGTTCAGGTACCGAGAGGATACATCGTCCACCGGAATGCGGACCGTACCTGTGGAACATACATTATGAAATTGAGAGAGATCGCTCAGTGGTCAAATATCCCACATGCCAGACCTCTTTAATATTCTTAAAAATCTTCAAGACGTTTTCTCTTCACATAATTAATGCATACTAATTGAAATTGATTAAATTCTTAATAATTAACACTAATTTTGTAATGCATCCTGGACAAGCTATTTTAGAGTAATATAGAGAACATAGAAAATAGAGCCGGGACAGAGACCAGAATATTCTCAAAAAAACAGAAATGTTTTATAATATTATGGTGATGTCGATGTTTTGAACATAAAATCCTGTACATTTAAATGAACGTAAAGTTAAAAACACATTATCTTTAAACGGGACTCGTGATATCGGAGAAATTATTGTTCACATTTTAATTTATAACAAAACAATGGTCGCAATTAAACAGGACACGGCGGTAGATGTGTGTCATGGAACCAAAGCGTAACTCTTATCAAATTAGCTGTACATAAAATATAAAAATATAAATTTGTGTATAAATTATTATTTTTTATTGATAAAATTGAATTTGGGCTTTTTTTAATTCTATATTAAGCCGTAGTTTGAAATTTGGCTCAACCTCTTCAACTTCATGGGATGAGATACACACGAAAACTGTACGAACTAGTTGCACCTCTGCATATCCCTTCGTAGTGTTTTGTATACTGTGGGTGTTTTACTAACCGACTAGCGCATGCTTGTCTCGCTTGCGCGCGCGCCGCTCGGGCTCGCGGTACACGTTGACGTGTATGTTGCGCACGGCGGGCAGCGCGCCGAACTCGTACACCTCGCCCCAAAAACACAGCTCCGTCTTCAGCTTCGATGACGATCTGATAACAAATTGCCATCGTTTTATTTCCGTCTTGGTATCGTTTGCGTTAAATAAGGCATTGCTGCTTGAGGTCGGAGAGGATATTAACCTAAATCTGTTTTAATTTTTTCTAAATAAAAAAGTAATATAAGATTATGTATCTTTTAAATTGTTTTTATGGAAGGAGAGTATGACATATGGTAGTTAAATTATAATGTAAAGATTAAATCCAAACAGACGTAACATTGCACTTGTAAAGTTTTACTTATCTTCATTCCTTATCAGTTTTTCTTTACATTCCAGACTTCATTGATAAACATTGCGTGCTATAATTGAACACAATTTACCTTGCATATAGCGTGTCGTCGAATAGTATTTCACAGTAATATCGTTTCTTGGGCGGTATGGCCTTGGCCTCTAGGAGCCACAGTTTGACGGTGCGCTCGCACCGGCGCGTACGCATCTCGTCCGGTCTCGCCGCCTGCCGTAGGCTGTGTAAGTATAAAAACACGTTATTTATGCCAATGCATGTCTTGAACTGCCGCGACGCGCAATTTAATGTATGGAAACAACTTTTACACGCATTACGTTGAAGTAATAATGATGCTATTATAATATTATTTTTGATTAAAAATGTGTTTTACATTTCATTTAATAATTTACGATGTTAAACAAGGTAAATAAGTATCGATACCATATATAATCAGTGCTTGTTATCATTCACAAAATTTATAGAAGAGAGAAACTAACTAGAATCAAATAAATATTTCTAAAATATTTGTTATCAAAACTTCAAAGAACTAATACACACAAATTAAATCACCATTTTGATATTCACGCGATTTTAAATTGGAATGAAATTCTTTTTTTCTTTATTTAACGGTTTCATTTAAAATTTTAGATCAGATTTAATGGAATAGAAAGTATACAAAAACTTTCAAAAGGCGTAGTCGTTTTAACCCTAAAGCGACATAGATAACCAACGCCAAAAAAGATGTTAAAAAGACATTAAAGTTCTGTGTGTTTTTAACTCATTTTTGTATAGAAAGAGGTTACCGGGGCGACATAAACCGACCTGTATATCCAGCGATCGCGTTCCTTCCTCGAGGCGCAGGCGAAGTACCGCGGTGCTCTGTTCTCAGCGCTGAGCGCGAAGCAGTGCGCACGGCCCAGCACCGACGAGTGCAGCGCACGGATTTCTACCTGCGAATGTATGCAGCCCTATTACCATACATACGCGCTTTGAATACGTCACGCTCGCTGCGATTTATTGCACACGTAAACAGAATTTTATATGGGAAGTAAGGTAAACAAGATATACAATTTAAAACATCTCTATACGCATTTGTATATGTTTATATGTATGCGGAAGCCACTGGACGAAGTATCCCGTAAGTATTTATAGTTCTTTAATCTTACACGACCAATTACTTAAATAATATTGCGTAGAAGATAATGTTTAACAAATGTATGAGGCATTAATCTCTGCTCACAAGACACCAGTGTTCAAAAATAGGCGCTTAATTGATATTCATCCTTTTCCCGATTGTATCCTTTATAAAACAAATAAAAGGATCGAGTTTAGTACGAGGTACACATGTTAACAACTCATTACGAAGTCACCGAGCACACTTAATAGTAATGTATCCTCTTTGAGGCAGATAAAAGACTAAATACATAATGGGATAAAAAATGCCTGTGAACTTTGCAATACAATTAAAAATAGACATTGTACGTACTTGATTTGGTGGTCCCAAATCCATAGTAGATACGGCGGGAGAGTGTGCCGACAGCAGACTTTCATGAGATCTGAAATTAACATATTAATAAGCCAAGATATAATTTTTTGTATACTAATCCTCAATATACTTAACTCTGAACCTAAAATGTGATACAGTTAAAGACTAAACATAATTTACATTATTTCATACAACGACCACTCAGTCTTTTAATTTCAATGAAAGTAATACGCTTTGTTGTCAATCCAAACAATTATTATATTATCCAACGAGCTTTCATTGTCTCGTTGTAATTAGCTAGAGGAGGTAATAAAGACGTCACAATCAAGTTATTCGTCGGGAGCGGTGCTACACTCAACTAATGAGAGTCGGCAAACAGCGTCGGCGACCGGCGACACTCCTATGCCAACACCTCGTCAGGATAATTCCTTTCAGTCACGAAACTGTTAAGTGAATTAACTGGTACTTTGACTCCTTATTAATAGAAAATAATTGTTTATAATTTAATAAGTAAAATTATTGTTGTGCAGTATAATTGTAACTATAAGAAAGATTACGATGGTTTTAATGGATAGTACATGTAGAGAGTTTCTCTTACCTTGAGGTCCGTAGAGCATGCGTCGGTGGATGTGTAGGGACCGCAGCCAGCGCTCTTTCTCTTTCCAACTTCGTAGCGGACTTGGTCCTTTTGAGCGGGTTGCTTCTGAATGAGCGCTTTGAGAAGAAGAATGAGGCGAGCCGCGAGGGACTGTGCTGCGCCTGCGCACCCGGCACCGGCGTGCTCGGCGCTGAGCCTCGCCGACATGCTTTCTCGTATGATGTGTCTACAAACAAAACATATAAATTATAATTACTATTATACAGGCTTAGATATAACTAGTCTAATAGCGCAATTACATCCACTACAGAACGTATGCCTCCTTGGTCAGCGGCCGCTCGATCGTCAGTCATCTTATCAATGAGACAATTTATGTTTGTCCTTTTTGAAAAATGTTGTCCATCAGGCAACTATTCTACAAGCAATTTGCTTATAGAATGGTACATTTTGTAATTTTACAAAAAATAAAACAACATGGCCCCTGCATAAAAATAAACGACTAAGATCTTACATATATTATATTATCCAACGAGCTTTCAGCATATAAAAGTTTTCTTCATGGATTATTAATATAAAGACATTTTACTACAACAGCTTTTACATGCAACTGGTTCATATTTCTGAATAGTGTAAACGCTGCCTAGATCATATAAATAGATCACTAAAAACATTTCACTTTAGTTTCAGCGTATAGCACAAACTTTCACAAAACACAATTAAGAACTTACATTTCAAAAGCTTAACACGTAGCCAGTGAGATTCACGTGAGTCGTTATGTAAACAGAACAATTTATTGAAAAGTCTATGCATTACCATTGCTGTAGACTACTCAATAGCGACTGATTTAAGTAACCGTATAGAATGATGGAAACAATCAAGCCGTTATCAATTCTCGGCATTGCCGCGTGAGCCTCATTGTCTACAAACCGAGGCATTTGAGGAAAATGACGTAGGACTGTGACAGTTTTACTGCATGGATTTAACCACAGGAATCTTTGAATTGTCACTATTGTTGCAAAATAAATAGGAAATTCCTGATGGATTGGAATGCTCTAACAAGTTTCCGTTTTTATGACATTTTGGGATAGTAAATATAATATTGTATTTAAAGTAAAAACGCATGTATTAAGATTTATTTATTAGGACAAGCATTACACGTTAAAATTTTTTTTCGGACAACCACAACTTTTCCATATAGCTAATTATTTTGTCTACTAAAGAATTTAAAAAAAAATAGAATCTTTTCTTTTTTTTTTTGTAATGTAGCAAACATGTTATACACTAAACTTCTAAATCTGATATTGTACTGAAACGAGTATAAAAACAATTAAATTCTGTAACATATCGACACAGCGCTAAATGTTGTGGCGTGGCTTCCGGCGGAAGTTGCGCGCACGCTGCCCGTGACCGTTGCGCATGCGCTGGGCTAATAAACGTTAGAACCTTGAATGTTTTGTAAATACAATTACGATTTACTTTTACTGTAACATAATACCAACACGAACTAAATTTTTTATTGACGTAAATTGAAGATTTAACACTACATGAAATCGTTTAGTTTTTAGTCATAGCTTTATTTGTTTCATATCAACACATCTCCCGCCTTTTTCATTTCTTGAACAGATTTTTATAAAACTCCCTAACTAAAATTTATATCGTAATAGTAAGATCTACATATATACAATTTAAATAATAATAATAATATAACGTAAACTAATGGTCCAGTTTTAAAAACAATTCCTAGAAAATGCTGAATCAACAAGCGGGTCGTTGAACAAAATTTAGTACGTAGTTTAAGTCATCAGATGTGCGGTGTTTAATGCCACGAAGTACTAATGACTCAACTATTTTCGCTTAAATGTTTACTTAAAACCGCACAAGCAATAACCGAATATGATGGTTAATTTTCATGTACATCATAATTTATTTTGAAGCAATAGAAGAAAACCGAGTTAAAATTTGTAATACAATTTTACGAAAAGATATAAAATGTATATTGTATTATTTATAATAACTCACTAGAACTATTTGTTTGAACATAAACTTTTATACGATTTCCAGCAGCAAAGAATGCGTATTGTTTAAGAAATATTTGACAACAAATAAAATTTAAAAAAGAACATTGACATTATTATGGTCTCACATATTATATGTTGCCCTCAATAAAGTAAATAAGCTGTGAGACAACGCGGATATACGAGTAACACAATAATATCTTTACTAATACGATGATATCTTACGCTGTGGCCTAAATAACCCTGTATGTCAATTATATTGCAGTCTTACATTTATCCACCGGCCATTAAACCCGTCTGGAGATATAAGATATTAAATAACCTGGCTGTTTAATTCATTTACGTAATACAAGTTCTATTAAAATGGTATTTTATACCCACCCTATTATATCTATATCTAAGTTTATTGCGAGGTAATGTTTTCACCTGGCATCGCCTTGGCAACATATTTGATTTGGTAATAGCACGAATTTTTCATCCCTTGTATTAGCATAGAAAAAATAAACACGCAATTCTTCAGTTGTCAAAATAAAGCGCGTTGTACCAAAACACTTTGATTGAATGTGACACGAAGTATGGTAATAGAAAACTACTTTGAATATTTATACATAGTAGATTTTATCGTAATACAGAAAACGTAAAGGGTATTTTTAAACTTGTCTAGTGTACAATACCCTTTATATTTTCTAATTAATGTACATGTCTTTTGAACTCATTAAGGCAGACTCGGGTAGCATTTGCTATCCATCCTTCCCGTTTATATATTTTTTTTTGAATTCGTTCATTTAGTCAGCAATAGGGTAAACAATTTATAAATTATTTTATGCAAAAGCATAAAAACTATAACTAGTAATTAGATTAGAATACGGATGTATTTCGCAAAAATAAATTTTTTACCCTTGTAATTTTTAATGTAACATTTTCACCGAATGAATATGCAATAATGTCGTGTCTATTGAATTATGGGAAAGCAACAGATGTCGACACGGACCATTACTATTATTGAAGTCGTTAAGGGCATGTCAAGTTGTCGTGCACTTTGACTTGGGGCTCACCCGACCTAACAAACATCGTTCGTCACTCAACACTTTCGCACATTCGAAACAAATGATGATACGAAGCGACAGTTTATTACTGGTCGACAAATTGCTTTATATAAAAAACACAAGTGGATACACGTAAAGAAGTTAGAGGAGGTATTGGGGCATTCTCCTTCAATCAATCATAATGTGAAGTATTACATAAATTATGACTTTCTCAACGGGATGGTATGTACGCAGAAAATGGATATGTTTGTTAACATAAAAGAATTAATAACCGTTCTAAAAGACACACCCCTATCTTTAAACAATGTCACCAATAGATAAAGTGATGACGGTTGCACCCTCTAGAGGTGAATGACCTAAAACCAACGAGCTTACACAGTACCCGGTAAAAGTGAGTCATTCTAAAGCAATTATTGCAAGCTTGCAACACCGCGCAGGAAGTCTTTGAAGAGCTTACAAATATTTTTAACTCCTTACAAGAAAATTAAAAAAAGCTAATGTAGAACAACTTCGCAATGTTGAAACAACTTAAGGATACTACTATTTGTTTCTACTTAGAAACGTATTTTAGTATAATATTTCATTTTGTAAAGATTATAATGTTGTGTAAAAGAAGAAAAACAATTGCAGAAACAAAAATATTAAAAATAATGGTCGCAGTGACCTGTCTACAGGGTTACGTGACTATGAACAATGATTGCAAATATAGATAGATACAGAAAGGGAAACGGGGAGTCAGTCGGGAGACGTCGAGTTCTAAGACAAGATGGATGGATTGTATAAATAATGATATACATAATAGTAGATTGAGAGGATGTCGTGCAAACAAAGATAAGGCGAGACTGTTACCGCGTATTGCGTCAACTAAATAAAATTAAATATAGATTATTACAAAAACGATAAATAAATATAGTAATAATTTAATAATTATGAAATATAAAATACGTTTTAATCTAAAGAAGATTAATGAAACCAACTATGTTACTATTAACTGGTGCGTATGTGCAGGTTTTGTGCGATGGTGATCGCAAAAGGTTTGATAAATACGCAGAAATATGTCTGTATTCGTCGCCACTGTTCCCACTTTACGACATCCCAGTGTGAACGCTATTTTACAAAGGTTATCCGAACGAAGCGGGCGACGAGACAAGAATAGCAAATGACTATCGCAATTCATCGGGCTTTGTTGGTATTAAATATGACAAAGGGTGCTTCTAACTTTACCAGCGGCCACAATTTAAAATTAGGTCGATATTAATAAATCGTAAGTATTTATTTATGTTAAAAAGTGTTGATAAAAGTCCACAATACTCATAATACAAAGTAATAATTTTTATAACATAAACGAGGAGAGACTTTTACTGATTGTGCGCTGAACGGCCCTATCTCGGCTTGTTGCACACACTTCCTTGTGGGCGTTTATCAACGTGTGCCTTATCAAAGTAAGGCATTCGTTGAACGTTGTTCACATACACATTCTAATGGCATTTACCATTTTTTGTTTCAATTACTAAGAGACGTTTAATTCCACGTTGTATAGTTTCAAGGGCATCTTAATTTCTGATTTTTATTTATGCGCTTTCGAGATTTCTCTTAATGAGAAAATGTAATGAACATGGAGTTTATTCTTGATGTTTTTTTAACTCTTCAACAATCGTAAATAAATGCAAATAGTGCGTTGATATGTGGGTCAATTTTTTCGGGGCCATTAAACTTACGTAAATATGATAATTACGTATATATTGTATACAATTTGTGATAAAAAGTATAAACATAAAATATTAATTTATTATGGACATGTTTTAGTAGTAAGCATAGATAACATAAAAGCAGTTTGACAGTTGGTCTTTATCAATTGATCTGGGTTCGAATTTCGGCATTTCAGATTTTATTGCAGTGTATTGAATCATTACAAGAATTAGTTATCAAGAGAAAGGAATTATCTGATAATGATTGATTCAGTATTTATCTTAAATGTCGTCTATGACTACATACTGAGCCTTCTATGTATTTATTTCGTGTGCGGATAAAGTGTGTTTACGATTTTCTATATACTAATATATAGTAAGGTCGCTTTTGAAAACTTATAACATTCTATGATATAACAACATGCGCATAATGAAATGCGCTTATTATTTTTAACAATTAAATTGAATCCGTTAAACGATCTGATTCGCCTTTTGGGTGGTAGAACAAACGCATCGAAAAAGACGTGTTCCGAATATATATCAAAATAACAGTTACGATGGCCCACTGGGAAGTGCGTAAAAAGAAAACATCGCAGAATGTTTTATAACAAAGCAAATATTTTCAGCAAAAGCAGAACAAATCACGATTTATGCTGAGATTTATGCCTCATATAGTATTTATTAACTTTCAAGGATTTATCGTATTCCGTCCGCAATCGAAGCGAGAAAATATCTTATTTGGTATGCATGAGACAGTTACGATATTAAAGAATTTAATGGTTCCGCGTTATCAATGATACCTCATGATACTGACATAACATAATTAGAAACGTTCCGAGAACCAACGCTCTTCGTCTTGCAATTAGTAAGTATTGTCTAGTAAATGAATAGTTTGGTAACAATGAAGCAAGAAAGCGTCGAGTCATCTGTAATAGAACTGTTGTTGTTGAGCACTTCTTAGAAGCCCTTCTGAGATTATTTGCTATTTGTACTTCTATGTTTACTTAAGCTTAAATATTTTCTATCTTTTAAAATAGCGCCCGATTTGATAAGTTCCATTGAAAATAAATATTTGTTACAGAAATATGTATGTTATTTCGTTTATAACTTAAACTACGTATTAAAGTATGACGAAATCATAACGAACCAAAGTCGTTTTACACTTAATGTAAATCTTACCGGAATGAACAGCGACTTCATCATCAACGTCGAGGCAGCCGCGACGCACGCTCAGCGGACTGTTAGCGACCTCCGCTTCATTCTTCCTGATCAAAGCTCCGATTACTTCGGTCTCACCGCCATTGTCATTCACAAACGTATCGAAATCCTCGGTAAGGTTTGTTACCACCGCCACACTGTCGTCTAAACCCTCTTCGATATATCTCGCAGTGATACTACGTAACAAAGAGTTACTCCGAGACAGTTTTGTGCTTCGCGATCGTCGTATAAAATTCAGTCCGGACATTCTCCCCGGACTCTTATTCGGACTTTCCGGTGTGACAGTTATTTTAGGAGTCCGAAAAATAGAGGTCGAACTACTGCTACCTCTAATAGGCGATACAGCAATGAGATTTTGTGGCAATGTTTTTGATTTTTCTGTGTTAGGTGAGAGCATCTTTGGAGAATCAGGTATTAAAGATAAATTAGAATTTCGTATTGGACTCTTAGAAGTTAACTTATTACCAATACTGGAAGTTGAGTTATTTAATTTGTGCGAAACTGAACTCCCTAATGGAGAGAATACTCTATCATAACGAGGTTCACATGAAGTCGTACTTCTTAGTCTAGGCTTTGAATGTCTTTGGGGACTGTTTTCGGCTGCGATACGGGGACTAATGGAGTCCCTTTGTGCGATTCGAGCCAAAGCCTCGTTGGAGCTAATCGTGGAGGACAGCGGCCGCCGTAGCCTTCGCTGCGGACTGAACGTGTTAACTTCGCCCTCGCTCTCCGTCATCGAGGAATCGCCACGAGATGACAAGTGCAGCCTCTCGGTCGCATACCTTCTTTTCGGTTTTATTGGAACTTCGTCTATATTCTGACCGCATATTAGGGCTTCCTTTTCCTCGGCTGTGAGGGGAAGGTAATTATCAAAGCTTTCAAACAATGGCACATAAAAGACTGAGCGCCGGCGAGTTTGTTCGTCGTCGGTGGTTGGGGCGGTGGGGGTTAGGGTGCCCGACATCGAAGCCATTCTGACGGCGGATATTCTGTGGCACTTTATGGCAACCTGCCGACCATGTTTACGTCACGCTTCATCGTCACAGGATTTTGTTTCACTTAAAATTGTTTCCTGACGAATAGTCCTTCATTTTATTCTTGTACATACAATCAAGTTCACAAAGCACTAATTTATTTCACCACTTCCTAGAAATTGAATGTTGCAGTATAAGCGTATAGATATATAATAAAAAAAAAACAATTTTATTCACAACTAAGCCAACTATTAATAGATATAAATGATTACTTTAAAACACAATTCAATTCAGTACAGTTTATACAACAATATTATTCACTTAAATCAATTTTCCGTGACTGTGACGCTGGTGCTTTTAATTTCTTTTTATTTTACTTGACTATTGAGCCGTAAAACTTGATTTGTGCAGGCTAGGTGCCGGCGTGTTGAATCATGGGAACACTGGTAAGGTGTATCGATCATGTTGAAACAAGTTTAATTTAGTTTTATCGAACGCACGATAAGATTATGCACGAACAATAACCAATCACATATTCGTATCCAATCATGAAAAAGAGGCCATGTCATTAGCCTATATGAAGAAATGTAAATTGTGAAAGAGGGTCAATAATAGTAATGTACTAGTCTGATTGGTAACAAGAAAACTATGAATAGATCCGTCAAAGGAACATGATAATTAATAGTAAATGTATTTTGCACGTGTGCGGGCGCGGTCGGTGACGTGCGAATATATTTAAACGCACCCCAGTCCGTAAACAAATAGGTGACTGACTGAATAAGAACCCATTCACACGACCAAGAATGTTAGTACCAAAAGCTTACATTTACGTGAAAATGTAAACATAGCGAACATTGATGTGTTTAAAAATTGCTCGCCTGGGAATGCCTTTAATAAGGGGTCGTTTTAATTAAATTAACAGCGAAGTAAATTAATTAGTAACTACTAGTTAGGAATCGCATTCAAGGTCTACGGTGTTATCACTATTTAGTGTCTGTAAAGTAATAACGTAAAAACCATGAAATTAATTATTTTTACAGTGCTTCATATCACGGATGAGACACAAGAATTGTCTGTTAAATCATTATTCAAATTAAAAACCCGTAATAAAATCTGTATAAAAATATTGTACTTCGTAATTTGTCAAAAAAAAAGTTTTGTGAGTTTTTAGGAACATCACTCAAAAACACACACATTCGACGACGAAAACTTCAATATAACGTTGAAATTGTACTCTATAATGTACATTCCTTCGACAAGACTTCAAATAAACTCAACCATTCTCTGGATAAACTTGCTAAGAAAAAAATGTTGTAACATACCTTTAAAGGTTGCTTTAGTTATTTTAGGTCGCGTACAAAAAGGTCGCAAAAAGCACCGGATATCGCGAGACGGTCCGGGAGGAATAAGATCTTACGTTTATTACGGCTCGCAGGGCGGAACGTGGACAAAGCTTGCGGAACGAGAGCGACCCGCGGCGTGCGCGGCGCTCACTCGAGCCGGTTTTATGCGTAAGGTATACGAGATGAATCGTTAAGATACCGCTCTTTGCTTTATCTATCTCAACTACTACATAAAGTTCTTTCACATGATATCAAAAAAACATAACTGAAGAAATTCTTGAATGCGATTATAGATAAAAAAAAATCTTTTTTTTATTAACACTACGTATTATAAAACAAAGTCTTCTCCTACCATATTGAAGCGAAAAAATTAAACAAATACCAATAAGATAGAGAAAACAATGCTTAATTAGAATTGTTTTTATCTTATATTTAGGATGGTTAAGGTGTGCTATTTTTTAACGTTTTACATATATTCATATTTTAAATTAATATGACCTAGTACGATATTGTATTGGAATATAAAAAAATATTGGCAACATTTTCTTACAATCTTTACGCGATAAAATATGATTCAAAAAGATATGGAGACGGCCGTCCTTGTGCACGACTTTGGTATTGAATGAAATTATCACTGTCATGGATATTTTTTGCGGAAGTAGATAAGGCACTTTAAATTTACTCTTATCAGATGTGATAACAAAGAGTCTTGATCCCGCACTTCACTCGCTCTTCATTTAGATATTAAATCATGTAACGTCGAGTATTTCCAATTTTCAATATGCTGCCTCGGCAGAATTGCAACATGATCAAAGTATGAAATTATTTATTTATATCCTAGTCATCTACTCTATAAATATTATGTTTTTTTATTTTAAATTAGTTTTATTTCCTTCATTATTAATCTTCACCGTAAGTCATGTCAACTTCAACCAATTCAAACTGGCAAGGCAGTAAGTCATAAGAGAGTTTTTAGAGCAGAAATCACAATATGAGGAATGGAAACGCGATCCGCGCTGCAGTGGCGGCGGGGGCCGGCGTGACTAACTCGCCGCACAATCGTGATTCAAGGCAGCGCCTGCGCAAGTTCATCTACTAAGCGGTCTATGTCTTTACTAATTTCTTCGGACGTTTGCTCTCATTTCTTTATTGTCTCCTACTAGCTTTCATACAAGTTTCAATAATAAATATGTTCTTTCCGTTGTCTGAAATAAGGGCTATTTTAGCGGACCAGTTAAGGTAACTTAAATGAACTCTATTGAAATCCAATGTTATTAAAATGTACATGTCCGTTACTCATATAGAGGACCTTGATGCTACATTAAAAAAAAACTTTTACCAATTTTATCTAAATGTCCAATTTTCTGTTATAATGATTGCAGCCACCCTAATGGCGACTCAGCGACTATATACGATAATCGACTTTAACACATTCGAAACATTTTAGTATGTTTATTTGTTTTAAATGAAGTTTAATGATTTGTCGAAATTTTAATGCATTCTTAGTTACTATTTACAATATAATTTTATAATGAAACTCATTGCTTAAGAAAGAACTATAGGTGTACATAAACGTGGTATATATGGAGTTATAGACTTATTGAAAGTATTGACTTGAACTAGGTCCTTCAACTCGAAACATTTTCCTCGATCTAGTTTGAAGTACACTATAAATGTCAAATGTTGCTATACTCTGTACTATGTCGTATTTTATTTTAAAATATTTTCCAGTACTAACTATAGCCGCGATATATTTAAACAAAGCCTTTACAATGACAAAGTGTTTACCTTTCACTTAAAGTATTATTCTTGCAAGGTTATAGTTGGGTTTAAGCAAGTAGGACAGACGTTTTTTTTATGGAATAATTTCTTTTCGATTTTAAACAACATTTCTAGTAAAACAGAATAATAATTCTGAATTTAATCTGAATTACCTTATGGCTTAATGTTTACATTTAATACAGTTTGTAAAAAATATTTTTAGATTACTCCGTTCCTACAAAGATTCTCGACTTGATAATTATTTGAATATTTATTTGAACACGCAATTGGCTGTGTAAAATTAAGAGAAGAAAATTTTTAATTTATAATATAATTTATGGATGTACATAAATAATATGACAAAATAAACTTCCGAAGTCTACTTAGAGTTATTAGCAGGAATTATAACAATTAACAATTGTTTAAACATGTTCAATGATATAAAGTAACTGCAGCAAATAATTTGTATGTGTGTATAAACACATCCATAAGCCCATAAGTGTGCGTCGCATGCGCAAGAAACAGGAACAAAACGAGTCAATATGGCAGAGAGAACATAAATTTTTCACACGCAGTTCCTGCGAATTATACAAAGAGGAATTATCAAAGCAATTTGCTCGTCGGCTGCGGAATGGAATGTTAAATACTTTACACGTTACTTTTTTACTTAAACTAGTCACTACATTGTAGGGATTTGCTTTACGAGTTGTGTTTTTAGCGCGTTGGCAACTGACTAAACATAGGAGTCGATAAAGAATATATTGGAATGAATATATTTTTGAATGGACACTTCTAATTCATTAATATTAATATTTCTCGCAGTCAATTCCTAGTCTAGTTTTTGTTCAAATTAAAGGACATTCAGGTAAAGTACAAAGTTTCTCACAACGATAATAGCTAAAATATTTACACAATGATAAATTGACTTGTATATTTGTTCTGCGCTATCGCTGAAGATGATGCTACAGCCGAGTAGTACACATGGCTTGGGGTAACGTGCAATAATTTCCCTCAATGCTTTCGCAAGATGATTCTTGTCGCGTACAAGAACCCAACGAAACTCGGACAAAACTGGCGTTCGGCCAAAGGAACGAAGTCGCATCGGATTTCCGCTTTCCAAGTAATTTTTTTTCACCGATTTTTTTCATATAAATATAATTTTTTTTATGACCATTATCACTTTTATAATATTTTATTAGATACATAATCATTTGCTATATTTTAACTCAGTAACTCGATTGCCGATTACCAAAGATGGTCAGCAAACAGTAAGCTATCATTTGTGGGCTATACGTATTGGATTACGTTATATGTATGTAGCTTAGCACATGCTTTAACATAATCACGTAAGATGTCTAAAGCATCGAAGTTGTTATACCGGATGTAACTATCTTTCAAAGCTTCTACAGCAAGATATTTCGTGCCCGATACAGGTTTATGGACAGCCCGTGTAATACTAAAAAACTTACCGGTACTACAAGATCTTAGGTAAACATTTTTAATTAAAATTTAAATTTTAACGATGGTATGAAATAAAAAGGTTTATGTATTCAAAATAATAGTTAGAAAATCATAGTTACAATAGTTTATAGATATATAAATATTATATACCACAAAATCTATGCTAAATTAAGTATATACACATATGTACTTAGTTATAATGAGTCAGAATTGAAATAATTTAATAATGCCATTCCAAAATCTGGTTCCTATTACAGTTTATCATACCGCTAACGTGGTTGCAAGATATTAAATACATTGTTATTAGATATATCTCATCATTTAACTATATTCCGGAGAAAGGAATTAATTGCGACATCAACTTAACAACAACTGGAAACTGTCGTGAGTCTACAATTATTTACAAACGCAACATTACACACGAGAGATTTGAATTTTCTACAGAGCGAATGGATACCAACATACGAAGAGAGCTTTTAGAAGGTATTTGACAATTGAAAAACTAAATGAAATGTGGAGCAGACCTATTAAGAAATTTCAACAGTTTCGTCTTTTCGAAAGAATATCTTTTTGAATCCGATGCATCATTTTTCCGAATCGGTTATTTTGCAAAATGAAAATTAAGTTTTTGAACCCGTCAGTCGTGAGTGCTTCGAGCAATGTCCGGCCATACCACTTAAGGTTTTCATATTTAGACAATTCTTATTATAGCACATTTTTTTATCCAAACAAGTGATATACGTGCTTAGGTATTTTGTTTTAAAATTACACTGAATAATATTATTATAACAATTAATAATATTTTGATACTTATTATGTTTTGATTGGAAAGATGCATAAGAAATGCCGTTAGACGATGTATTAAACCGCTATGCCTGAAGTGTATCGATGGCTAACGAAGTAAAAACCTCAAGGCCCAACACCGTTAGCATAATGCTTGCCCGACGTAACCCGACCAGCCTATACGATGTACTTTACTTTCATATTGATGACTGTTCATATCTTTTTTATATTGCAACAAAGAAGGTCATTTATTTCAATCTGACAACCTCGATTTCCTAGAAAAACCCCACGGTATGGCTTTTTGTTTAAATTTACTTTTAGAAATCTTTGCGATCGATGTAATATTAAACGAGAGAAACAAACAATAGTTGTACGAGATTTCTCTTGGGCAGTGGCTCACATTTTTTTCGTCAGTATAAAAGTTCAAACTTTTTTGTTTAAACCTACAGCACAATTACCTCCTCGGTTAGAAGACTTGGTTGTTCTGTAGGTACATATTAAGTACTGAAAGGCACATTCTACAGTCGTGTAGAGAATATGAAGGATTAACGCGTTTGCTATCTACGCCCTCAGTTTTTGTAAAAGCATCGATAGTGTAATTTAAAATTGGCAGACTATTTTTTTTTTGTCTTTTTTTTAATTCTCTAGAAACACGTACCGTTAATATGTATGTTGACGAGGGACGACAGGGTCGCAGTAATAGCCCTTGGTTCCCGCAGCGCATCTGAGTATCGAAGGAAAGAGGTCGAGTGAGACCGCCACAAAATGTACAACGGTTAAATCTATTTGGTTTAAACCAACCACGTTTTTGTCACCACAATACTATCTTAATAACATTTAAATGAAAATTGCATCAGGATATTTTTTTTTTTACAATACTATTCATAAGTTGAATGTGCCCATAATGTATTGAAATGGAGTATATATCATTTACATACGCCCATATGACAAGATAATTTATGTAAACAATGAATCGAGACAATATTAACATCTAATTACGTTTATACGAAACATTGATAAACTAATTGAGTTAAAATCAGACTCACTCAAAGATGTAATTTGTTCCGTACGCAATAATGTACTCTGTATTCCATTACACATACACAATCTAACAAAAAATTAAAAATCGATTATACTAAACTGGCGAAATAACCGATAAAAAAATCATGTCTAGTGAATAAATACATATACATGAATAATGGTTGTCATTATTTAAAATTATTAACTAAGTAGGATACAAAATGTACAGAAGGTACATTAGCAATAAGTGTGCCAAAAATGTTGGTAAGTATAGCATAATATTTCCTTTGAACAGTACGAGCTAACGACCCGTGAGCGCTGTATAATTACGACTCTAAACGTTATCCTTGAAGTAACCGAACACAAAAATATGTCTCAATTCAAAAATATTACACAGAAGTATTCACATTTTAATTTGTCCCTTTAGGACAGTAGAGTTTATTTATTTTTATTTAAAAAAATACAATATGAATTGCAAAAGATAAAGAGTAATTACTTAATATAGTAACTAATTCCATTAGTGCGTGGTCATAAATCTATTATTCCATACGTATTTATTTCATAGTAAAAGATAACTTATGTATAAGTTATGTTAGACCTAATCGTTTAGGGATTCGTGGATTAACATAAAAATTAATTCTACACGTTTCGGAAAACCAACTTAATAACGTGTATACAGTAACAGTAATTGTATACTAGTTGGTATAAAGGAAGCCATTATTCTATTATTAAATATTAACTATAATATAACAGCAGGGTTTATAAATGTAAGCAATCGTGACAAGGCGCAGTACCGGGGCCCACATTGTCCTAACACGTTCACCGGCAAGGTCACGACCAAGTGACGGTATCATACCGTTTATTAAAGCTATCAAAGGAAAAATTATAAGGTCAATATCATGATATTTGTTTCATAAGCACAGATGTGGTAACTTAGGCGTGAGCAATTGTTCAGAAATCGCGCCTTGTTTCACAAGAGCTCGCGCCGAATGACTCATTACAACTTAAATTACGGTAAAATTGTGATAGACACACAGAAATTAGAACCAGTAACTATTAGTTTTCGAATAAACATTTTATGAGAAATATGTTGGAGTTTTCAAATCTTGCAAATTTTGTTTGCAATCAAATGTCTATTTTAATAAAAAAAAATTGTGGTTTTCATTTTATGCATCTCTATTAGTTTTTTACTGTAATAAAATTTGTTTTTATTTGAAACGGATCATTTAATAACTGTATTAGTTTATCATGAACCCACGTTTTAAAATTTCGATAAGGAGAGGAGGCCAAGTTCATTTGTTTCATTGATCACGACATAAAGGTAATATCAAGCATTCATATTAATATCAAGTATTCAAGCATATAAGTGAGTACTTCTGACTAACCGAGTGTTATACAGCTGTAACTAATGATGATTTAAACATTTTTATTCTTAAACTAATATTCAGATTGAGGTCGGTATTTAGTCCATAGAAACGTTATTCAA
>JAABKM020000023.1:5642674-5655898 GCA_016277805.2 Papilio aristodemus | reverse complement strand
ACGCCGCTCCAAATTGCATTCATTTTATTCGTATTGCCATCGACGTGTCGTCATGCAAACCGCGGCTACATAGTCACTAGTGAGAGGTCTCGAGGCAGCATCGGTCGGACACAGAGTCCCCGCGACGCCGCGGTCCACCGCGGGGCGGTCGGCCGTTTGCAATCGCGTTTATACATACATATCCTTAAAATATAACAGTCAATTAGACAGCCGGATGTCCGTCCGATCTATATATTTACATACAAACAAACGGAGCATCCCTCGCACGGCGCGGGGGCGATGCCGAGAGGCCGAATCGTCGGTCGCCGCTCGGAGTCGACGTAGCGGATGGAAAACGGGTGTTTCGATCCGCACCATTCTTAAATTATATTAAATCACTTCATAATTTACGACTTAATTAAAAATAGCGAGAAAGTAAATTGTGAGAGGTGGCAGTAGTGACGCGAGGCCGGGGCGCATCAGTCGGCCTTTAGGTCCGCGGCGGGCGGGCCCTCGGGCGCACCCGGTGCCTCTGCCGGCTCATCCGGCCCCGCTGCCGCCTCGCTGCCCTCCGCCACGCGGTCGCCGCCACTGCCGCCATCTGGTCGTACGACACATACATTTGTAATTCGACAACACATTAAATGTTAAACATCGCTCATTAATTTTCTTTGAATATTGTTTGTATTGGGGGTTTATACTGACTGCGCTGCTGGTGCTGGTAGTAGAGGTTGTTGCGCTGTGGAGCGTGGTGCGGGCGCGAGGGCGCGGGCGGGCCGCGATACAGGGGCGGCACGGGCGCGTGCGGCCGCTGGATGGGCGCGGGGTAGCGCGGCGCCGCGGGCCCTCCGCGCGACATCGGCCCCCCGCCCACTCGACCGTTGTTGCCGCCGACCATTTGCTATAACGCAGAACATTATTACATCTTAATCAGTAAATTTCAATGTTTATTTATAAAAAAGCTGAACAGATTGTCCAGTGTCTGTTCGTGAGATGTTAATATTAAGCCTGTGTGAAATTAATGACAAACAACAACAACATGTTCGTAAATCATCATTATCATAAGTCAGCCTGAACCCATCTAGTACTCTTGTAGCCTTCCTCAGTAATGCACAGTCCTTTGTATTCAGCGACCAACGAATTCTCGCTGTTGTCACAGAGTGACCGCTACATCAGTACGACTCCGTCGTCTGCCAAGAGTTCTCTCCTACACTAGCTTTGATAGGCGATAAAAGTGATCGACCCGTTGCCACTTCCGCCTTTTGACTCGAGAACTATATGTTACCATAAACGTTATACTAACTTTTTCATATTAAATTTTAAATTGTTATACTTTTTTATTAAGTTATAATTTTTTCTGTAACAACTGTGAATAATTGAGGTAGAGTTGCTATTTAATGCTAGGTATGTAATATACATGTTGTTCACGGCTTACAGAGTAGCACACCTGCTGATGCTGATGTTGTTGGTGTTGATGCTGTTGGTGCTGATGTTGTTGGTGTTGTTGGTGCTGCTGGTGTTGTTGATGCTGTTGGTGCTGCTGGTGGTGCTGGTGCGGCGTGTGCGACGGCGGCGGCGCGTGGTACTTGTGCTGGGGCGGCGAGTGCGGAGGCTTCTGGGGCTTCGCAGCGCCCTTGGGCGTGGGCGACGCGGATTCACATAGCGGCGCGAAGCCGTTGGCGTGCTCGTGCAGAGGGCTCTTAAGCTGCGGCTGGGGAGGAGGCCGCGGCTGCGGGGGCGCGTACTGCTGCTGCAGCGGCGCTCTGTACTGTTGCTGAGGGGAGATGACGGCAGTTATTATATTATTTTGATAATTACATCAATTTTTACTTCAGTTTATTTTCGATATATTGTTTGAGAATGAAAACATCAATACTGGTTTTTACAGAGATCAAGAAAATTTTTCATCAAGATCATGTTAGTTGTCTTCCAACTAGCTTGAGGACTCACCTGATTTTGATCAATTAGGATATTGGTCAACTTTATCTATGTTTTTCTTATAATAAAAATTGTTAATATAACATACCTGCATCTGCTGCACGGCAGCGGCCACTTGCAGCTGTGACGTGAGGAACTGAGATCCAAACGCATTGCCCGACTGCGCGGGCTGGGTGAACTGCAGCGGGTAAGTGGGCGCGGGCGCCGTGGGCGGCTGGTACGGCGAGTAGTAGGAGCTGGCGGGCGGCGCGGGCCGCGGCAGCAGTCCCGGCAGCGAGTACGGCGCCTCGCCCACCGGCCCCGAATAGCCGAGGAACTGCTGTTGGTAGGTGTTGACACCGCCTACGCCTCCAACGCCCCCGACTCCACCGCCTTTGCTACCTGCACATACAAACATTAAGCTCAGCAATGTTGGTATACTAGGAAGTCACTATATAACGCACATTACAAAACAAGATATTCCTTTATACGATACAATAACTTTAAAGGAAAACAGTTTATTACGCCAGTGTTGCAAATTTATTTATTTGTATTATATGTGAGTTTGTATCTTTACCTATGGCTCCTATTTGTTGTGAAGAAGGTTTTACAGTAGCAGACATTAGCGAATTGGATGTGCTAGAAATGAGGACAGTGTTGGGGCTATTGCCCAACTGCCCCGATTGTCCGAACGCGGCTCCCCCACCGGCAGCGGCCGCCTGTAATTATATAACGTAGTATTCATAAATTAAATAACCACTATTGCATATCAATGAATGGATTGCAAACTTTCTTACCATGCGATATTGACTTGGAAGACTTTGGAACATGTCAGGGGGTGGCTGGTAATTGTACGGAGCGGCAGAACCGGCTCCATACGGTGTCCCCGGGAATCCTCCAAATTGACCTCGGCTTTGATCCAAAAATGGTCCATACAGCCCCCCTTGTTGCTGCAACTGTTGTGAGGAACCTAACAACTGTTGCGATGAGTTAAAAAGAACTGCAGGGGGTGAAGACACAGACAAACCGCCATATCCACCTTGATATCCCATGTGATTGTAATGTTGCGGAGGCGGGGATTGTAGTTGCTGAGTTGGTTTAACTTTACATACATTTGGAGGAGCACCAGTATCTGTATTATTTTCTTCAAACCCGGCAAACTGCAATTCCTCGCTTCCTTCCGCCACAGCAGGCATCTCCCAAACTTTTTTAACGCTAGCAATTTTTAAATTGAGATCAGCAGCCAGAGGAGAGATAGTATTGGAAGAGCTCATGTGAGTACTCCGTGGTAAACCGAGTGACTTGGCAGTTTTGTCTTCAGTTAGTTGACCTAAATCTGAGTCAAAGGCAAAATCGAGCTTCATGTCAGATGAATCTTCAGTCTTTTGTGATGTGTCAAAAGAAATCGGAAGACCTAAAGATGCTTCAGGGTCCGATACGGGCCTGCTGTTCTCTGCTATTATTTCTTGAATGGACCTCGCCCGTGGACGCACATCACCATTAAAAGTAATAGCTCGTCCATCAATTTCCGTGGGAATTTCTTCATTCTGAGGTTTCACATTAGCAGCACTTGGTTGATATTTTTGTTTTAAGGCTTCAGCTGGAGGAGCAGTCTTATAATTTGTATTTTCGAAGATAATGGTCTCCACGGGAGGGGTAGTGCCATCTAAGACTCCAGCTTTTTCTGCTATAATGCATGGGCTCGAAGATGCCTTTGTGTCGCCGGGAGCATCTCCAGGTGTACTCCGTTGGCTAGATTGACTCGATTTGTTATCAATAACCTCCAAGGGCTCATCGATGTTACCGCGCAGCGTTTGTGAAATCGGTTTATCCCAGGCATTAACAGGTGGCGGAGGCGGTGCAGCCCCTGTATCTGGGCTGAAGTTAGACATCATGCCCATTTGCTGTTTCTGTCTCTGTTTCACAAAACGAGGTGCGAGATTAGCTTGTCGCGATCTTTCATTATGACTATTGGGTTTCCCAGAAACTGGTGCTGGACCCCGAGCATTCGGTTTATCGTTAGAGTTTCTCGATGACGACCCATTTCTACCTCCGCCTTGATTGGAATGAGATCTAGGTTGTTTAGTATGTTGCATGTTGTCGTCTCTAGTCGGTCCTCTGCCATCTTTAGAATTCTTCTTATTTCTCACTTCTTGAAAACCATCGTCCACAATTTCATCATCTTTATTTATTGTAGATATCTTAAGACTTATAGCTTCAGTTATATCAGTATTTTTTCCATCTGAAATGTCTCTCTTGTTGCCTGGGCCGTTGCGACCGTTATTTTGTCGATTGCCACTGTTTTGATTACGTCCTCCGGGACCTTTTTGGTACTGGCCAGATTGCCTACCGCCAATAGAACGGCGATGAGCGCCGCCGCTTTCGGAATGTTCAGATGTTGTCTCCCAATTTTCATCTTCACCACTTAGTTGGCCAGCTCCTTTAGGACGTCGATCTCGACCTCTACCAGTCGATGAGCCAGTCCTTGGCTTATTATTTATCTTCCCTCGATCGTCTTGCATAGGATCTTTCCTATCATCATTATCTTTAATGGCTCTATTCGCCTGACTGAATGGGCTCTTAGTATTGGGTGGTCCATAACCGGTAACTCGCTTTGCTGGGGCTGGAGGCCGAGTTGTTCCTTGGAAACCACCTCTTCCACGTCTAGATGGCTGTCCACGAGGGGCAAATGGTATTTCCCTATTATCTATACTGTCGTTTGCGGGCTGACCTGAATCAACTAAATGGTTCATGTCTTCAGGCCTTTCTGGCTTCTTTGGGCCTCGAGGGCTACGAGGAGCTCTGCGTCGCTCCTTACGATCAGCGTTAGGTGCTCCATCAGTTGATGCATCAGATTCACTGGCTCTATTTTTAGAACGGGAGCTTCGATGCGATCGTCTTCCCCGAGATTCTCTTGGTCCCCAACCTCTATTATACACATAACCACTATTGTTGCCATATCCTCTACCTTTTTTTTCAGATCCTGATCCACTCGATTTTCTCTCAATGGGCTCCTTTGAAGGTATTTTATTTAATTGTTCATTGCTGAAACTATCACTTTTCTTCTCTTCACTCAGATGTGTGTGTGAATCAATCACAACTTGAACAGATTCAGCAGATCTTGTGTCACTATTTTTCGCTAATAAGCTTGTAGGATCGTTGCTAGACTTCGATGCTATCGACTCTGATTCTGAAAAATCTTTGTCAGACTTTTGAGAAGTGAATACAATCTTATTCGAACTGTGTTGTGAAATCATATCAACAGATTTTTGAACTTGTGATGGAACTAAAGGTATATCATTTTGATTTCCAGGTTTGGAAACAGATTGATTGCCAGGTCTAGAAAGAGATTGGTTATCGGTAAAAGGAAGTTGAGGTTGATTGGAAGAAATAGATACAGGTTGTATGGTGCCGTGTGTTACTGGAGTTATTTGTTGATTTAAAGTGTACTCTTGTGCATTAGACCCTTGATTAGTATGGAACTTGTTAGCTTGACTTTGTGATACAGGATTTGGAGAGTTACTTATTGTAGCGCTTTGTTGTTGAAGTTGAGCAGGAAGTGTTTGTTGGAGTGAGGAAGTGTTATCTGTATTTTCAGAAGCAGGAGTGACATCTTGTGATGCTCGTTCTTTCTCTTTAGGTTCATTATTATTTTCAGATACGACTTTTAATGGCAAACACTTTACTTGGTCTTCTTGTGATGTTTCAGCCCATGAAGTTTTACTATAATCTTTGTCAGAGGATTCGTGTTGAGCTATATTTACTGGTTGAACAACATGTTCAGGATGTTGCATTTGTACAGAAGATTCTATGGGAGCAAATGGTTCAGTAAGACCTATACTTTTTCTTTCAAATACTTCAGTCAATTTATCTGCAGCAGTCCTACTTCTTTGCTCAATGTGGCCTTCTATTGCTTTTCTTTCGGATTCATTTCTTCTATCTTTGTATTCATTACCATAGTCTTTAGAGTTTGTTTTTTCTACCTCTCGAACAGATTTGTCGTAATCTTGCATTTCTGAACGCCATTGGGGGCCAGATGTTTCTTTATCCCTTCTTACTTCATCCTCGCGGTCGGAATAGTCCCTGAAAACCATAAGCATTAAGATTTTTTTAAATTAAGATAATGGATTAGCTTAATGTTAAGATATTCGGATACAATTTTCCGCCGAATTTCGTGTACTGCGGGCAAGTTTCCATGAATTGCTTCGCGCAATTCACGACTTTGTTCAATTGGAAAAATTGCTGTAAACCTAAAACGACAGAGTTTTTTCTAGACCTTGAATTATTATTTTTAAATAATTGTTATAGTGAGGGCTATATACTTTTAAGTTCTCTTGGCCTGTCATTGGAGAAAAGGTCATGTAAATATACGTACTCAGGAATTTTCCTAAGAAAAAAGGATGCGAGGTGTTATAACATCCAGTATTACCATACTTATTTGGCATATTTATAAGGCGTTGTATATAATTACATTTTGATCATAAAATGATGCCGTTTATCACAAATCAACTAAATACGTATTTTTACGTGAAGGGTATTTCAGTGACAGGCTGCAGAAAACGTAAAAATACGTTGGCCGCATGCCAAGTGTTATGTAAGTACCATCGCCTAAGAACACCAGCTACACCTGGGGAAATGTAGTTGCGTGACCATTTCTTAAGGACTTTAAAAATTAAATATAAATCTACTCTGGTCCAAATTACCTCGAATAAGAACGACGACCGTTGTGAGCAGCATGGCGTGGAGCATTATAACCAGGTGGATCTTGGCGCCTAGGCGCTGCTTTTCCCGAAAATGCCCAGCCTTTATGTTGTTCATCTTGTTGTCGGTTTTGTTGTTGTTTTAAAAATCGTGGTGGTATATTAGCTTGAAAAGTTTTAGAGAATGCATTTGTTTGATCCCGATCACGGCCATAATCTCTGTCTCTGAAGTCACGGTCGCGATCAACTCTTTCTCTATCTAGTCGATCACGATCGCGATCGCGGTCACCACGATCGCGATCCCGGTCCCGGTCTCGGTCTCTATCACGATCACGATCTCGTTCTCTATCACCACGCTCTCTGTCTCTATCGAATCTGTCACGATCCAAACGATCTCTGTTGTCGTTACGATCTCTGTCACGTCCGTCTATTCTTTCTTTATCATTCTCCATGATATTTCTGTTGTCATTTCTATTCCTATCTCTGTTCTCATGTCTTTCCTTATCAGAATCGCGCTCTCTGTCTCTGGTATCGAATCTATCTCTATTATCAAATGACCTGTTATCTATACGTTCACGATCTCTTGGTTCACCGCGGTCTTTTTCCCGTGTTTCTCTATCACGGTGATCTGTCCTATCCTTTTCCCTATTATCCATTCTTTCACGGTCTCTATTTTCTAATCTTTCCTTTTCTCTAGAATTTGAATCTCTCTCCCTTTTATCATTCCGGTCTTTGTCAACCCGATCTTGTTTCTCACGGTTGTCTTTAGTCGGCTGAACTGGTGCTGGTGCATCACGCATCTGTCGTCTTTGTTCCTCCTCTTTACGCTGCCGTGCTCGTGCAACAGCTTGGGCGACTTCATTGTTTTGCTTTTGTCGCCTTTCAGCCCATAACTGATCCTCGTCGCCAGCTTCATGAATTTTCGAATCTAATCGCTCATTATCTACGCTTGCGCGGTTGTTGTTATTTTTGTTACTAGATTTAGTAGTCGGGGCCGATGATTCACCATCAGAGAAGTCCAACTTTTGACTAGAACAGAAAAATAGTTTCTTATCACACATTAAGAGGAAAAAATTAACGCAAATAATTTAAGTTTAACAAGGAACTCACTCATAGTCAATATCGTCATGTTGAGCCCACCCAGCATCACGAGAAATATCGTCAAGTGAGGATATTTGCTCTTCCCTCAGAATGGGGCGAGCAGTTAGAACCTCCACGGCTCGGGGCGTAGCAGGCGGTCGAGACATCGACCGCGAACTCGATAGGTTGCCATTATTTGCAGAGCCACTGCCAGCGCCGCCGCCGCCTCGATTGTCACGAAGTGTGCTCAATGTGCCCAAACCGAGGCCACTTCCACTGCTACCTTTCATCAGCTGTGTAAAACATTTAATTGAGTTTATAAAATTTTACTATGAAACATTTTTAGTTTTCTTACTAAGGTTTATAAAGCTGTACTCACGAAGGATGGCAGTATAGCACGGAAAGCGGGTGTTTGCTGTGAGGCGGGCGTTGAGGCGGGCGCGACGGCGGGAGAGGATGTAGTTTCTTGACGAACGCCTGCTGTCCCACCGCACGTCCAACTGCCTTCCGCTAGAATTTTGTTCAATTCAATCTTAAAATGCAAATACGGCTATTACTTCTACTGCAGCTAATTGATTAACTCTCTTAGTGTAACAATAGTGAACAGTAGTAGTGCAATGCATCAGTGTGTCAAATGCAGTGTGAACAACCATACCATTTATCAAAATAGTGTAAAACTCTAGTAAGCAATGTGTCACAAAATTTCCGAGTATAACAACAAAATTAGCAATTTACAAGTTTGACCATCCTTGTGAAAAAGACCTTCATTTTTATTATCACATCAGGATATTATGGTCGTATAATTTATTTTAAAGTTACAATTGAAATTGACAACTTAATTGAAAAGATGTTATGAATGTATGTAATGAATGGTTGAAAACATTACATTGTGTAATAGTTGTTGTATAAAATTATTAAAACACTATGTATTCTTACAAAGGCCATAGCAAATATATATAGTTTGCTGAAAAATTTATGAGGTATTCCAAAGTGATCTTGCATACATAGATTTTCATAAAGTTTGAACACTGCATGGATATTATGCAATCTAACTACACTCATCAGGCACAATGAGTATTTATTAATGTGGTTATTAAATTAGCACAAAAGTTTATTTATTGCTATAAAGACAAAGCAATAAATAGCCTTATAACAATTTCAAAGTTTGTAGTGAAGGTCATGAAAGAAGGAAATGCATTGACCTCCACAATGTCAATGAATGCTACTGGCATTAACTAATAACATATGTCTGCAAAAAAAACTAAATAAAAAATTTGTACATTACATAACAATTTATAAAAATAAGCAACCTTGCAATAAATGTTTATTTTATACATAAATGCTGATCTTTGTAAATAAACATAACTGTATGTAATGTAATCGTAGTGTATGTGTTGCATATTATGAGTTAGAAAATGTGGAATGTGAGTGAAAAATATTGCACAATAGTTTAGCAAAACCCATTTACTCTTTCTTCAGGGTCATATGCTTCAATTGGACAAAAACACTGACTCTATCCACTTCATATCTTTTTCAAATTCTTTAACTTTGATACAATGAAAGAATGAGTTCATTTAAACTTAAAGTATGATAACTTTGAAAAGATATACCAGCCATATGTCTAAATGTTGTATGGTAGATAGGAGATAAGTGAATTAATTCATCTACCTGCACACACTCTGTATGAATAAAGTAATATATTTTATGGCATATCAGAATGTAACATAAAAGAACACAAAAATATCCAAATAAAAATAATTACTTTGTGGCCTGAGAGGTGGTTGTGAGGCTGGAACATCTGTAGTCCGGTGTGAGGGTTGAGCGGCAGCCTCTAAAGAGGGGAATTCTGTGCGAAAGTGGGGTGACGAAGGGGGTGGCAGAGGAACCCAGCCACCCTGTGCTGTGCCCGCAACAACACCGGTGTTCGTTGTTGTAGCCTGAAAATTAATTATCACAATTATTAAAATTCAATAATGTCACATCAATAGAGTCGTTATGAACACTTACTGTAGTTGGGGCAGTGCATGTTGCTGGTGTTGATACTGTTGTGGCGGTTGTAGAATTAGAACTGAAATAGTATAAGATAAATTATTGAATTTAATTGAAATAAATAAATATTAATGTTATGTATATAATACCTATGAGACTTCAATATTTTGTACTTATTTAATATTCACTTTATAATAACATTGGGTGTTATTGACATTGACATGACATACTTTTTAAATAATCCATTGCTTCAGTTAAGATTTTTAATGACATTTCACAAGTAATATTATTTCAATATATATGATACAGTATAAAACAGTTATTTAATTATAACACTGCTGCTGCAATGTGAAAAACATTAAAAACATACAGTAAATGTATATTTTAGTAGACAAAAATAACTCACTTGATGTTAGATTCTTGTCCAGTTTCAGTTTTCAAAGAAGGCAAGTTTGCTGGAGGACGCCGAGCAGAAGGAACTTTTCCAAGAATTTGCATTCCATGTTTGCGGCTTAGTTGAGATTTAACTGAGGACGGTTCTGAGCTTTCGTTCTGTAAGTTTTTTATTATGTCATATTTTTCACAAAATAAAAAACTCTAAAAATGTTTCCAATTTTATAATATCACTTAAGGTAATATAAAAATAATATGTGCATTAAAACAGTTACATAACATTTTACCTGATATCCAATTAATTATTAAATTCAACTGTAACCCATAATAAAAGGATCTCAAGCAATTAAGAAGTACACCATTTATCCTGTCTAAGATAAAAATTGGTAAAACTTTACGAGTTAATTTTGAAGCCATCTTTTATAGAACCAAAACAAATTCGACAACAATGATTGTTATACACAGTAAATATAAACAACTTTTTGATAACCATGAAATATTTTATTTCATTACTTTAAAGCGTTGGAAATTATTTGTGCTCTCTTTTGTGTTAACTAAATAAATAAATTGGGTTACAATGGCGGAAATAAGAAAATGAAGGTCGATAAAAACTTACTCTATTGGCGCAGTACAAACTATTGATGTCCAACTTTTGATATTTTTGCTTGCCGGACGTCGGCTTGCTCTGCGCCGTAGTTCCTCCGCCGCCCGGCGTCGAGAGTGCAGACATGCTGCGATGTACACACCATCAGATCACCCTCTCACCGACCACCAACTGCAATCAATGCAATCGGTACTCGACACTAAACTAAGCACTCGACGTAACACAAACTTAAAACAACAGTCACCACAGTTCTTTGTCCTTCGTAATTTTCAACAATATGAAAACAAATCTTTCACTGCACTGTTCCACTTGAAACCTTTTCTTTATCGATGTTATAGTATTAGCATTCACCACGTATTCACAGTCCAAATAATCAGTCAAAATACTTTCACAATTCGAATGAAGGGAGAATATAGCCCAGCCCTCCGAAGTATATTGACGTGTTACATCCGTAGGCTGCACAGACGCTGGATCGATGACTAGACTTTTAGAATTTAAAATTAAGCTTTCACTCCCGTTACTTTTCTACTTTAAAGTATATTTAAACCATAATAACGGTACAAACTCTATACAAGTATAAAACGGTAAATAAACTAATTTTTATTAGGAATTGAAACAACAAAAGCAAAATAAATATATACCTTGGTCCGTTATATCGAATAATTCGAAATAAAAAATGTCTTAGACAAATACTAGTTTATTTAATGGAGATTACTTTAGATTTTTTCTATATGCTACGCTACCAAAACTTATATCACTTTATTTTAAGATGGCGTCTCCAAAAGACGATCTCCTTCCTTTACAATCAATAGAGTGACGTCACAAAGACGCAACAAAGCGCACTCTGTCGGAAGAATTTGAAAATATATAAAATGCATTCAAAATAATATTTTTGAAAAAGAAAAAAATTAGTATTTCTTAATAGAAATTTAAATTAACCTTTTTATACAATTTCTTTAATATCTCTAGTCTGTGTAAGTTCGTTGTTAATTATTTTTTAAAAATAGTAAAGTCTACTCTAGTAACCAAAGAGTATGTAAAATTAGAAATAAATTCCTAGATTTTTCAACATATATTTTTATTGTGTGTTTTGAATATTATCTAAAAATCGAAAAAAAAAATATCAACATCTTAAAAATAGCGGTTATATAATTACTGGAAATATACATATAAAAGATATAGAAAAAAAAATTACATGACCCGTCCCTCGTATACGCTTGCGCAAAGCCTACCTTGCATCGTATTGATGAACTAAAAATCAGTAGTCTGATATCTGCGGAGAACCTCATAAAACCAGAAGTATTCCAGAATACCGGCAGCCATGTCCGGTAACATAGGAATGGAGCAGTTGATTCCTATTGTGAATAAGTTGCAAGATGCCTTCACACAATTGGGTGTTCATATGCAATTGGATCTGCCACAAATTGCAGTGGTGGGAGGACAATCTGCTGGTAAAAGCTCCGTCTTGGAAAATTTCGTTGGCAAGTAAGTTCGCGATTAACTCAAATTAAATACATTATATTATTTTATCTTATACATCTATATACATATTTTTGAATCTGATGTATTATTATTTTTTAGTTCAACAACTCAATTACTTATTTTAGTATAATGTTATTTTTTCACATAAAGCCAAAATCGTTAAGAAAATTAAGTATAAAATTATCAAAAATATATACAAATTCTTTGAGCTGCACTGACGTAACAGATTCCAAACGATATTCCTCATGCCAAAATTTTACGAATATAGTTTTTTTATTATTAAATAACGCGTATTCATAATAATATACATATTTTGATAACTATCATCACCCAAAGAATGTCCATGTCCAAAGACAAGGTCAGTCTTAAAGCTCTGTCTTTAGCCGCCCTCGCATAGTAGACTCTCGTAAACTTGACCAGATGATTGCTCCATCTCTTGAAGGCTACTTACGGACCCTGTAGTTATCCTGCCGCGAAAATATTATATAAAATTTGAATTTAAACGACATTAAAGAAGCAGATATTGCACACCATGGCCTAAATAATCTGCGCATGTCAAATAGTATTGATCTATTATATCTTGAAGTGGGATAGCTTCCTTATTATTGTTTGAATGTTTCAAGATTCAAAAGTCAACAAATTGAAAGAAAAAAAGAAGAAAGAAAAGCGTTAATGTTGTAAAAATAGTTTCATATTTTAAATAAAATCTGTTTGTGTTTAATTTATTTTATCATTAAAATATTACCAATAAAAAAAATACGTTAAACGGAATTCAAACCATAACCACCACCCACCTACCACCATATTGAAAAATAAATTAGTTTATCGATGATGTGATGTATAGAGGATGAATAAGTTTTAGTGATTTCGAGGTGGTAAAATATTAATGTATATTAGTGAAAATGTCTGGAAATTATGGAATGCAACAGTTAATCCCTGTCGTAAACAAATTACAAGATGCCTTTGTGCAAATGGGAGTGCACATGTCTTTAGATCTTCCACAAATTGCAGTTGTGGGTGGTCAATCGGCAGGAAAAAGTTCGGTACTAGAAAATTTTGTCGGCAGGTGAGCCTAATATT
>JAABKM020000023.1:5404638-5415282 GCA_016277805.2 Papilio aristodemus | reverse complement strand
AACTCGGACTTATTTCTGCCCATTACATCTAGGTCATCTGCATATCCCAAAATTTGGACCGACTTATAAAAGATGTTACCTGTTACGTCAATATTTGAATCACGAATGCATTTATCAAGTGCTATGTTAAAGAGAAGACAGGAGAGTGCATCTCCTTGCCTGAGGCCATCGTATGTTCCAAAAGGTTCAGATAAGTCCGACTGTATCCTAACAACACTCTGGGTTCGCCTCAGTGTCATCTCCGTCAGGCGCACAAGTTTAGGTGGTATCCCGATATCATTCATGGCCGAATACAAGTAATTTCTGTGGATATTGTCATATGCAGCCTTGAAGTCAACGAAAAGGTGATGGGTGTCCACGTTGAATTCATATGTCTTTTCAAGAATTTGCCTAAGGGAAAAAATCTGGTCAATGGTGGATCGATTTGGTCGAAAGCCGCACTGGTACTCGCCTATAGCCGGTTCCACATAAACCTTCAACTTATTAAATAGTATTCTGGCAAAGATCTTATACCCATTGTTTAAAAGGGATATGCCTCGGTAGTTGCTACACTCCAATACGTCTCCTTTTTTATGTAGGGGGCATATCACAGACGTATACCAGTCTTCAGGCATTTTTTCTTGCATCCAGATTTGAAGCACCATTTTATGAAATACGCTCTCAAAAAGACTTCCTGCGTACTTTAGAAGTTCACTCTGGATGTTGTCCATACCAGGCGCCTTATTGTTTTTCAACTGTCGTATAGCAAGTTTAGTGTCTTCTTCAGTAGGTCTGCTGACATCTTCAGAGGGTTCTTGATCTGTTGGCTGGTCTTCAGACATAGCAGTATGGACGTCAACAGTTCTAGCCGGCTCTGGTTTGTTCAGCAGGCAACGGAAATATTCCACCCATCTATTAATAATATCAGATTTATCACTTAGCAACATTCCATCTCGACTTTTACAAGCCGTGGACCTCGGTTTAAACTCTTTCCTTCCTTTATTAATAAGTCTTCCTTTATTTAAAAGATGGTATAACCACACATAAAACAGATTTTTACATATCCTTTCATACCTAAGCTTTACTTCCAACACTCATGAAATTCCATAATTACACAAAATCCCATAAGTACTTTCTCTGTATATATTTTATCGTGCATTATACCTTTAATGAAAAGATATGCTACAGTTATATACATACATTTCCATCTCTAACACTGTCTTAATTCTGTCATTCAGTCATACCTTTTCAATAACCACAAAATTAATAAATGAACTGAGCTCTGGCTTACTCTTAATGAGGCTAGATGCCTTCTGCACTCTGCCTACTCAAGCTCAGAGTAACTGTAGATGCTCCTTAAGGCAGACAGTGGCAAGTCAGCAACGAAATACTTTCGTATTTTAGCTATAGGTTATTATTACAGGTAATATTTATTATAATCCAAAGTGTTTAACAAATTGTTAAAAATAATTGGATAAACATACCTTAAAACTAAATACAAATCTTCCTCCCCTATAGAATCCTTCGTCAGGACATATTATAAGCTTGAAATTTAGCAAATCATCTGGATCTGGAAATTCTGTACTGCACGTCTTAGGTAAATTTAATTCATTCAAATCTAAAAATAAAGCATTTAATTTTAAGTATTAAATGATAAAATAAGATTTATTTTAAATATTGATTTCAAATATACACGATAAGACGTTTCCTTAAATTGTTTAGTTTTCATACCTTTCGTGATTCGCAATTGTGCTGCAGAGGCTTTTTTTTGTGAACCTCCTGCTCTAGCTGAACCTTCTTCATCTTTTTTCTGTTGCTTTAATGAAAATAGTTTAATCATTTTCTTAAGTCTACAATACACACTTTATGAAATTTATTTATTGCTAGACACGATTTATTTTGACACCTTGATGGGAATCCGATTCTTCCACCTTTCAACTGATTGAAAGATGTAGTACGTTGCTATTAAAACATATATTTAGACAATATATTAAATACATATAAATTATTTTATGTTTAATTAAATTTAATAAGACTTAAATACAAAATCATTCAATAAAAGATGTGAACATTTTTTTTAATAATTAAATCAACTAAATTGTGATAAAAATTGTTTTCCATAACTGTAGGGTAATTTGTATTGGTTATATTTTTTTATTTTAATAATCAACGACGAAGATGATTAATATATGTAAATTATAAACGGCGAGTAAGTGTATAGGAGATGCTAAGAAAATCGTTTATTCTATAGTATTAATGTGTAGAGTTGAAGAAGCTAACTTGTCCATAAAAGGTATAAAGTAAAATTTGCTTAGCATAAAACACGCACATTTATGAATATACATTGTAATAGTATGTAAATTTACATTCTGTTCAATTCACATTAGAAAACAGATCGTTGCGTGTAATGGGATGTAATTAAAAAAAATATATAAATATCTCTGGTTAAACTCTATGTACTTCAAAAGTCATTGATAAATACGACTCTGTTGATTTTTATTATTTCATTGCATTGCATTGCAACTTGTAATTTTCATTGTAATTTAAACATATTATTCTTTTTAATCATTTCCGGTGGTGAAATTAACAAGTAGTGTTAAGATTAGATCTTTATGTTAACTTTAAGTTAAATCTTTCAGAACCTATCGTTTCAAACTATATTATGTGGACTAGGCATTCATTGGTATTAAGAAGTACAGTATAAATCTGTGGCATCTAATACTAAAAGATGGAAATTGAAGATGTAATAGAGTTGGGTTCTTCAGACGATGAGGCTGAACCACCGGCACCCAAAAAAGTAGGTTATTTAATATATATAACAAACATTACCTTTATTTCGTACCTTATTAAGTTACATTATTATATATTTTTACAATTTTATTGCAGATTAAACCTCTGCCAAATGCGATGGTTCATATTCCGAATAAGATTCGAGATGTCACAATAAACCGTGTAAGAAGTAATAAAAATAAGCTATCTAGAAAACTGGTTACAAATGTGGCTACAGGAACTAATGTGACAGTAAATACTCAACAAAACCAGACAAATCGAAGATATGTACAAAGATTAACACCTCAGGTTTTATGTGGAAATGATAAGACTGACAAACCATTGCAAAATAAACTAAATAATTATCCATTTAAAGTATTACCTCGTAAACCACTAAGAGTTGGAAAATTCAATGCTGGAGTTCAAGGTCTAAGAGTTGAAGTACCATCACCCATCTTAATTAATAGCTTACCGCCGAGTATTACAGTTAAGAAAACTTGCAGTGGAAAGACTACACAACCAAAAGGATTTTTCAGAAACAAAATAAGAGTTAACAAAGAAGTAACAAATTACAAAGTGACACATTCCAATAAAAAATCATATGCTACTGGTTGCATAGGAGAAATTCTCACAGTCGAACTTGATGACGATGAAAGCTCACAGTCTACTGCAGTGAAGAGTAGCCCTCAGTGGTATTTACGGCCTGAAGAACAATCGGTCAATAACCTTGAGGAGCAGAATAATAGTGAACCTCAAGTAAAAGAAATGATAGAAATTACTATAGAAGATAGTCCTGTAAAACCATGCTCACTTGGAGGAGCAAAAGATGTAAATGATTCCCTATATGTAACTATTGAAGATAGCCCAGTTAAAGTTTTAAATAAACCTGTTAATGAAGCTGAAGGAAGTAACATTGTACAAGATAAACAGAAGTGTCCTCAAAGTAAAAAAAAATTGGACTATCCAGAAACAGAAAAATGTATAAATAACAAAATTCCAATGGAAATAGACACTGGCCATGAGATTGAAGATGTATCTAAAGAAAATAAACAAGAAGAAGATGTCACATTGGCTAGTCCAGCTAAGGAAGAAAAAGGCGATACAAATATCAATCGGCCTGTAACACCAATTGACTTTGAAAAAGAGAATGGACCCGCTACAAATGATGACACACCTAAAATAGATAATTCAGTTGAGAATAGTAATAAAATAGATGAAAAGGGATCTCCTGGCCAAGATATTGAAGTTAGTAATGACAATGCTGAATTCCATTCGACTTTTCAGAGATTTATGGATTTATGTCTAGAAATTGATAATTCAGAGGATATGAAAACAATTGTAGAGAAAAGAATAAAAACCTACAGTAGACAAGTACCTAAAGAATTTGTTGAATCAGAACTGTTTCTTGATTTGGTGTCAACAAAAATAACATTGATAAAGTCTGAAACTTCGAAAATATATTTGCACATAAAAGATATTGTTGATGAATTGAAATTACACAGGAAAAGGAAAAAAGCAACTCCCTTAGCAAAGGAAAATGACCCAGATGAAGGTAAATAATTAAAATACATTATTTATAAGAGTGGATTTAAAAAATGCCAAAAGAATACTATGTTCTAATATTACTGATTTGTGTTGTAGTTAAGATTTTGGAATTATAATATACGTAAATATTTAAAAATTATTCCATAGAAGGATTTTGTTTATTGCATAAGCAGGACTTTCATTCATAAATTACTTTTTTCATAAAAATAATAATGTGTAAGATAGAATTAATACCCATAGTGTGCAATGTTAATTACACCTTCTGAAATGTGGATGGTAACACTGGAAAGCTTAAATGTATATACAAGTAATGTTTCTATTTATTATTATATTATAGTTATGAAAAACATTACTTTCACTATTCATTTGCAAGAGCATTTTGATTAGTAATTTCTCTAATTTAGTTCACTTTATAGATCAGGCATGGCCAAGCTCCTTGATAGTTCGAGCCATTTTACAACATTGTTAATAAATGATCTTGAAATTTTTCCAAAGATTGAGTCATGCAATATTTTAATTTCATATTTGGGTGTGAGTGCTTTCGTCATTGTGCTATTATATAATAATAATTGGTAGAGTGATTTGTATAATTATTTTAACCATAAATATTTTATTAGGTTTAAAACAATAAGCTTTAATTAAATACTTTTTTATTTACATGCTGCACACACTGTGTTGATCGAAGTTTTTTTCTTTGCATTGAAGAGGATGATGCGTAATATAATATTTTTATATAAATAGTGTGGGTGTATACTATCAAAATATTAGGTTAAATATAGGTTCTAATGACCATCTAGTAATTGTTTATGTATGTGTAAACTCTTTGAATCAATGAAATAGAAGAAATCTTTTATTTTCTATTTCTATATCCTCAGCTGTAGATGGCAATGTCCTATGTATGTGTATATAAATTCTCAAAAATGCCCAGTACACTATACTATACTATGAGTATATTTTAAATATGTAGTGCAGAAATAAAAATGATTTTACACTTGGAATCAATAGTGAATACGTTAATTAGTCTTTATTATTTAATTTATTCATAACATACTTCAAACTATGTTAATACATAAAGAATGCATTACGTCATATAATTTTCACACAATTTTCACAGTCCATTGTACGAAGTATGAACACTGTTTGTCTTTAAAATTGAACATATCAACCCATGTGAAGAAAAGAGTTACATGTACATTACAGATGTAACTCTTTTCTTAGAATGAGTCGATAAAACTGGCTTTCTTGTGTTTTCATGCGTTTGAATAAGAGCTTTAATCAACAGTACTTATTTATCATTTGAGTGTCACACATAAATTTATTTGTATGATATAGTGTAGTGGGCAGACTAATTATGTTGTATCAATAAAAGAATTTGGTGCCATTAGTGACACTTGTAGTGAAGTAATGTAAAAATAAAAAATATTTCTAATGAGCAATGTTTTTATTTCATGCCTCTAAAAGTATAATAGTTTTATAATATGTTTTTAATTTTAATAATATTAATCCTTTCCTTTTTAGAAATATTACAAAGAAACCTACTAATTTTGAAGTTGTTCTTTGTCTCTAAACTATATAGAAATAAGATAAATAAATAACAAAATGAATTGTTTAAAGCTACATTAAGAGATAGGTCTGTCTACACCTTACTTTAATATAGTTGGAGGGGAGATGGACCCATCACTAATTGTAAATAGAGCGGAATTTTCACAGGTGTTGTTAGACTGTTTTATTGTTACATACAATAATATTTAACATATAAATTACTAAAGTTTCATAAAAAGCACTCACAACCATTCTTGAGAGTAGATTAAGATTTCTGTTAAACTTCGTTTACTGAAAATGTGCATCATATATTCATGCCTTGTTTAAAAACAGATCAATATAATGTTTATAAATAGACAAATAAAAATAGACCATATAAGGACGTAACACGTATGGTGAATAGGGAATGGTCTAGTGGTAGTTTCTCCGATTTAACGCAAGAGCTTATAGAGTTGTTCGTGTTGACCTCTACAACAATTTATCTTTGTGAGGCCACAGAATATCATACAATGATAAACTTTTTAAAACCTTATTAGACACTTTTTGCATATCTAAAATACATGTTTTTTTTTTTATTTTACAGATACGGAAGATAATAAAAACGAATACGATCGCAAACGCCGTATACAAATACGAAAGCTGGAGAAAACGCTCAAGAAACTCGAAAGGGCAATAAACAAATTAGACGAACAGGAAGTCGACTTTGACGATGACGAAGATTCTGTATATTTATTAAATGATAGGTATTTAGTGTGGTTCTTTATATTTATTTTATTATAGACGTAGGTGTATGGATGTAGACGAAGCAAGAGAAACAGACCGCGCCAAATAAAATTCAGTAATTTCTGCCTACCTTTTTAGGTTACGGGTGTGAGCGCATATTATTATTATTCTCTATATTTATTTACATTTAATTTTATAATTTGTATATCCATGGTAGATTGACTTCTGAACCAAATTACCAACTTTCTGTGTCATGCATTTTGTATGGACACAAGATGGTGTAATAATGTGATACTTAAATGTACCTCCTTACGTGGATGTAATAATATTACAGGTATAAAGAGAGATTTGTACGAACGTACGAAAAATTATGTCAATTGACCGATACCAAAATGCTAACAGAGCCTCGTATTGTAATTGAATCTCGACCTGGCCAGCCACCGGGGCCAGCTAAAAAACTTGAGAAATGGATTAACAAAAAAGTTCCAATAGGAAGTCCACTCCCTTTCCCCGACTTTCATGATGTAATTAAATGTATAAAAGAGGCTAATGCAGAAGATAAACTTGGCTGGAATGAAGCTGATATTATGGATGAAGGTAACTTTGATCTTGTCTATTTAATATTTAGCCATAATCAAACGTTTTGACGGTCTCTTCAAAAAAATTGGACAAAGGGTTACCGTAGTTACTGAAATGCCTTTAAACCTTTTGCTTCTTTGTTCCATAAAAAGTGTAACATGATCTCATTAATTTTAGCTCGCGACCTTTTTACAAGATGTGGTAAAAAGTTACAAAGACGAAGACAGGAAAATGAATGGAGGCTGGCAGTTTCGCGGATTACACAAGACGTCGATCCAGCAGAAAGTGACGAAACCCTAAAAAAGAAATTAGATGAAAATAAGGCTAAGGCCTACAGAAAAGAAACTGAACTCTTTCAAAAGTAAGTACATTAGTGTAAGACGTAATAACTTAATGGTTAAAAGTTTCACTTTCTTAATTTGGTTTGTATTAAACTTTGAAACAATGGCTTGTGATATAGTAATATAAATTGTAATCAGTAGGATTCTGAGAAAAATAATTAATTTATTTTACAGGTATGCACAAAAGCAGAGCCAATTACATTTAGAGGCTATAGAAATCGACGACAAAGAGGCAGATAAATCACCTGTGGAAAGCGATGATGAGATAGATGATGAAAGTAATTCACTAGAGGATAGTCAAAAAAGGAAAAACCGTCTGCGGCGACTACTAGATGAGAAAGAATCTAAGAAAAATACTGAAAATAACACAGAGCATCAGACGGGCTTAGAAAATAAGAAAGAAACGGAATCTGTCATTTTGCCCACTGAAAATAAAGAAGACGATAAAAAATCTGTAAATGATCAAGATGTTATTGACGTGGAAATGAGTAAAGAAATAGAGGAAACAAAGACAACAGAAACCGGTATAGAGAGGCGAAATTCAGTGGAAAAAAGTAATGATAAATGTACAAGTGATAGTGTAAATAAAGATGTGTGTGTTGAAAGAATAGATGACTTTGATAAACAACAAATATTGTCCGAGAACGTTGAAGAGATTGACAGAGATAAAAGTGAAAAAGAAATCGAATTTTCACATGAAACTGAAACTGTCAATTTAGAATCTAACCTCGATAATGACGATCATACACATCTAATGTGTGATGATTTTTATGGGGACGAACTTAATCTTCTCGAAAAGCTAAATTCAGGGAAGGAAACGTCTTCGCCCGATTCCTCAGACCTTGATGATTCACCCATAGCTATTTCGGATAGCTCAGAATCGAACAGTGATTCCGAACACTACGAGACATATGATGTTATAAGCATAGAAAATTCAAGTTCTGAGACGGAAACATCGACTGCCTTGAGTAATATTGAAAGTAAATGTACGAAATCTAATAATGCTGCTTTTTGTGATTTGGAACACGAAGCTACAAATAACCAGAATGTATCTGCTGTTAATTCAGGAACGATTGTTCTTAATGATACCATAGGGAGTGATGAAGAAAGGGATAATATAGTTTTGGTTTATTCTGAAGATGAAGACTATACTAAGGAACATACAGATTATGTCAAAAATGACAGTAGTTACGTTAATCTCCAAGATGATTCGCTAACAATAGGAGAAACATCTGTAGGTATAATTGATGATATGAAACGTTTAGAGAAAGATGTAGAATTAAATGAGTCCGAGGAACGTAAGCATAAGGATAAAATAATATCAACTAAAGTATCAATTGATGAAATAAGTACACATGCGAACGTGGAGAACAACATCAATTCAAAGTTTGTAAATGATGGCAATGAATGTAATGGTGTAGTAATTACCGAAAATAAAAACCTTAATGATATTGAAAATGCAATGTCCACCGACGAAACAATTATAGATTTAGTTGAAAATCAAGATAGCGCGAACAAAGAAATGGATTTCAAAAAAAGGGACAATAATTATACAATAGATAATGATAAAAATACTGTATTGGTCAATAACACTAAATTAGATACGGACAGTAATTCACCTGATAATTACGACGAAGCTATGTCGATCAGTGAAGATGAGAGTATTCTTGAAGACCTTTGTAGTCATGGTCCTGAAAAATTAAATAGCGAGGATGCAGAGACTATAACCGGTAAAAACAACAACACTTATGATAACACTTTGTCGATAAGCGAAGAATTAAAAGAGGAATCAGCGAAAAGCGGTGATAATAAAGAAAAGAAATGTGGCAGTAAATGTGTGAAGTCTGATGACGTCATTAGAATAAGTGATAAACAACTAAAAGATGTTATTAAGGAAGACGATCGATCGCACCAAGACGATTTATTTCTTAAATTAGTCAATGATGATGACGAAATAAAAACTGATAAAACAATGTTTCATAAAATAGAAGTTGAGAATGTTGTTCTTGAAAAAGGTACCATCGGATACGTTGAATTAAAATGTGATCGTGACAGTGTTCAGCCTTCAAGTGAATTACAAAATGTGATCGAAATTAGTAAGAATAGAAGCGGACAATGCAATGCTTCTATTTGCGATAACGAGAGCATGAAAGTCGTTGCAATAAAAGCTAGTGATAGTAAACGTGACATTCCAATAACACTGGAGACGAGTAGAGAGTCAATAACATTGGAAATGAATGTGGGAGCTAGAAGATCAAAAAAAAGTGAAGCCGATAGAGAATCATTCATACTGAAGCCTATTGTGGAATCAATAACAACAAAAGCTTGTGAAGAGGCAGTGACATTGGAAACTGGTCGGGAATCAAAAGCAACAAAAGCTAGCAAAGAACCAATGTTATCGGAGGCTAGTCGGGATTCCGTAGAAATAAGAGCAAGCGAGGAACCTTTGTCATCGAAAGCTGGTTGGGAATCAAAAGCAACAAAAGTTAGTGAAGAACTAATGTCATCGGAAGCTAATCGGGATTCAGTAGCAACAAAAGCTAGTGAGGAACCAATGGCATCGGAAGCTAATGGGGATTCAGTAGCAACAAAAGCTTGTGAGGAACCAATGTCAACGGAAGCTAATGGGGATTCAGTAGCAACAAAAGCTTGTGAGGAACCAATGTCAACGGAAGCTAATGGGGATTCAGTAGCAACAAAAGCTTGTGAGGAACCAATGTCAACGGAAGCTAATGGGGATTCAGTAGCAACAAAAGCTTGTGAGGAACCAATGTCAACGGAAGCTAATGGGGATTCAGTAGCAACAAAAGCTTGTGAGGAACCAATGTCAACGGAAGCTAATGGGGATTCAGTAGCAACAAAAGCTAGTGAGGAACCAATGACATCGGAAGCTAATGGGGATTCAGTAGCAACAAAAGCTTGTGAGGAACCAATGTCAACGGAAGCTAATCGGGATTCAGTAGCAACAAAAGCTAGTGAGGAACCAATGTCAACGGAAGCTAATGGGGATTCAGTAGCAACAAAAGCTTGTGAGGAACCAATGTCAACGGAAGCTAATGGGGATTCAGTAGCAACAAAAGCTAGTGAGGAACCAATGACATCGGAAGCTAATGGGGATTCAGTAGCAACAAAAGCTTGTGAGGAACCAATGTCAACGGAAGCTAAT
>JAABKM020000023.1:5275061-5294473 GCA_016277805.2 Papilio aristodemus | reverse complement strand
TTACGGTAGCAAAGTACACCATAGAATGAAATTATAAACGTTTTATAAGCTGTGTGAAAATAATGTTATAAACTTTATTTTGGAACTTGGTATGTTTTCTCTTTTTGCTAATTTCCAGACATATACCGACAATCATTTATACGGTCGTGAAACATTTCCTTCCTGCAATTCGGGCAAAAAAAAAATTGTGTCTGGTTTTTATAATGTAAGTAGTTGATGGCAAACGACTCGCTCTTCCTGTGGAAAACTTAGACTTGCATTGTACAACACTTAAATTCTCAGTCGTAGCACAATCTGTTCAATATATGATCATATCTTTCATAGTTTATTATATGTATACGTTACCAACGATCCCTAGCATGGTCGGACATAAATAAAAAAATGGAAAGAACAACAAAATGTATAATAATTATATTAATTTAATCATGCGTGTTTCCATTACATTAGCGTCAACAGTATCTTATAAAGTTGCGATGGAGACGTAAACAACGTTGGTCACGCAACAGTGTTCGCGGAACACTGTATCGATTAGTTTAAGTATGGCTACTTTAAGTGGCACATTACTCGTAAGACGGACTGACTGATGGAACTGAAAAGATTCACAAAATGTAGATCACTGAATAAAGACGGCATGGAACCGTTTATATTGCGATTAATGTGGTCCCCTACGTCTAGTAGTGGACGACCGTCGACTGAAGAAAGCTTTAATTGATATTGTATATTTATCAGTACATTTCCTTTACAGATGGATGGCTCCAGTAAGTCTGGCTATACACGCTCCAGGAGCTGACTTAGCGCCCACCGTGGACAGCATCAGATATCTTCGTGACTGCCTCAATAATGATCTCATCAGACAATACGTCACTTTCCACGTCTTCTTTTCAAATAAACATATACCTAGTAAGGTAAGTGCACTTACACACGCTCACACCGACAGGCAAAAAGCTTCAATAGATGATACTTAATTTTTTACTCGTTAGCAATAGTTACAGCCCCTTAGATTGTTTGTTGTTGTTTGATTTTAATTTCAGTTTTTTTTTTTAAGGTACAAGGCTCGCTTATCTTTTATAATGGCAAGAGTAAAAATTGGTATATTTATTTAAGACAGTTTTGAGAAAACCCTTTAGCTCTTTTTATTTATTCCATAACGATGGAATTGAATTTTTCGCTACATATATATTTTGATTTTTATCATATAAGATAAAAATAGACGAGATATGTTTAAGAGCTAATGTTTAGAATGTGTAACATTTTCTTTCTTTTGTTTCAGATTCCAGATCCGGAAACGTTTCTTTTGACACCGTTCAATTGTACAAAGCGATCGCCGTACAATGTAAACGCCTCAACAACCTACATGAAGACCAAGAACCTGCTTTACCCTGTGAACGTGGCCAGGAATGTCGCTAGGGACTCCGCGCTCACTCACTTCATCTTGCCGTCTGATATAGAGTTGTATCCAAGCCCGAATCTCATACCACGGTTTCTGAATATGATCGCCAGAAACGCTAAACCCCTGAACGCCTCCACCAAGCCAAGAATCTTCCCAATAAGTATCTTCGAAGTGGACGCTAAAGTACAAGTGAGTAGACCATTATTTTTAATAAGAGAGGTGAGAAATTTCTAAGGTTGTTCGCGTAATGGTTTTTATTACGTATACTAAAGAAGTAATCATTGATAAGAAATTGAAGAAGAAGGGGAGAAGGAGTCATATAATGATTATTACATTCAGTGCTGTAATCGTCTTCGACCAAGGCAGATGATGGCTCTAAAATGTTTACAAATCGCAGCAGGTGCCCTTTTCAGATGATAGTGGATTCCTAGTGTACCCTTTGTTCTATAGTGACATAGGACCACGTTTAATTCCTGGACGGATCTTTCCTTTATCTGATGACGATTGTCAAATTACCGTGTCATCAAGGACATTGAAATAGACACCTTGATAATATGCTATGATATCAATATCTTTTAATGTTCTTTAAACCAATATAGAATGTATTATATGAGAGAATACAGGTCTATACAAATCAGTCCACCCAGTGTCCTTCCAAGGTGAACGAGCAATCGCTTCGACTGCTGTTGCAAATACTCATGGGCGGTAATTAATTCACATCCGGTGATTAGTTTTACCCGTTTGCCCACTCTCCCATTACATGTAGCAGTTATAATTGATTACTGTACTTCAATTGTGTGAGTGTAATATTTAAGTACGCATTTTGGACACTGTTTTGCTACATGGCTCTTAGCATTCACAATGAAATGGTTGAGAAAAATAGACGATATTACGCCCTGGCTTAGCCAAAGCATGTGCTTAGTAACGCTCTAAGCATGACATACAAATAAAAGATATTAGGTTAAAGCACTTGCTTTGGCTAAGTTTTGGCTTAGTAATGTCTATTAATCTCGTGTTACGGATAGTTATGTACAGATAAAAGTCCTCGATCATCTTCAATTGTCCATAACAAAAAAGTATTAGAACCTGTAATTTCAATTAATATTTCAGTTAAATGTAACGAATATTTCACAACATTATCTTTACATCCGCTACGACTCGCACGGTATATAACTAAATATTTCCATTATTTACAGCGGTTTAGTTTTGTACCATCCTGCTAGATATTTTGTTACGAGGTTATTATTTTAAATATATTGTACACTTATGTAATCTGTCCATTCAAACATACGCCTGAGTTCCGCGAAAAGGTTACAGAGGTGCAAACTAGTGCACCCGCTTTTTGTCGAATGTTTATCGTCCTATGATGTGATATAGAGGAAGCCTATCGCCATATCAGGCATGAATTATAAACTCCGGGCAGAAGGGGAAAAAATTAAAAAAACCCAATATCACTTTGCTCGACCCGGGATTCAAAGCCAAGACCTCAGTGAAGGAGCCGACGTCAGTCAAACTCTAGTAACATGTTCATGTATAAGTTGACCCAAGCTATTTATAAGCATTCCATAGCTTTGAGTCTCATGTTTATGACTGTAGGAAACTAATGCGAGAAATATTTATTTCATAACCTTGCCTTTATATGGTTCACACAATACGAACACAAGCTTCATTTCACATTTTTTAAATGACCCAATATACCGAATTTACCTAATGATCGTTAAACTCCTTGTGTTATAACTGCGTTGTCTGAAAAATTTGTTAATTTTTAATTTATTTTGTAATAGATTTAAACGTCACCAAAAAAGCTAAGCATTGAAAATATAGTAGGCGTATCTATAGTAACTGAAAAATAAAATAGCAAAGATACGTTAATATTTCAAATGATCGTACCGAAATGTTCACTATATTTATTTAAATAGTTGAAGTTGTTTAATGTACTATTGATTAAACAATTTCCTATTGCGAGTGTTCCGACCTGATAAAATGGTCAGTGAACTATATTAACCCAATTAAAAACCAGCGCTGTGACCTACACGGGGCTGGGACCGTGCAGAAATCAATTTGTATGCGACGCCCACAAATTACAGCTACGTAACAAAATCATTATATATTTGTAAAGCACTAGTCCTTATAAGAACTCTTGTACACCAATCTCATAGGTACAAAAAATTCATAGAATGATGATAAGATTGTGTGGCTCCTAATGTTGAAACATTTAGGTAAAAAAAATTATGTTACCTAAAAAATCTTATGTTACCTAAAAAGTAAATTTTAGATTAGATTCTTTTGTTGTTGACAAAAAAATGTGTCATTCTTGCCAAAAATCGTTAGTATCATTGGACGAGGGAATAAAAGATATTTTATGTGACTCTCGAGATTGTGTTTTAGCAGAAAGAAAAGTTCTGTCACTATTCTTAAATCAGACTAAATGATTGAAAGGTACAATTGGTATTTTAGTTCACGTGGTAGTAACATTTAACGTAATGCGAACAATTTTTTTAACAGGTGCCCTCAACTAAAACGGAACTACAGGCAATGCTGGCGAAAAAGACGGCGATACCATTCCACAAGTACGTGTGTCCCAACTGCCACAACATACCGCAGGGCCAGCAGTGGATGAACGCAGCGGAAACTAGCCGTAAGTACAATACTAAAAGGTTCATAAACTATATCCTTCCATACACCTGTCCTGCTCCATCTCACAACGTTATATCTTTGTTCTCTCTCGTGTAATAAAATCATAAAAATATGCAATGTTAAAACAGATAAAAAACGACAATAATCTTGACAGTCGACATTAGATTATTAAAATTAGCAGATTCATGAACTAGATAATGTATGACAATAATTTTCCTTATTATTTTTCTTGGTCATTTAGTAACAAGTGTTAAGTATAAGAGAACTGAGATATTTCGTATCATTAACTGATAAAATGATTAACTCTTTAACACACCAAATTGTTTAGAAGTTTCATTATCAGGATATGGTAAAACAATAAACCCATTCATTCGTCAGCCTCGTGAAGGCTCCAGCGGGCCGTCGACCTGACTTAATGACGATCATTTAGCAACGAGAAGCCGGAACAGGACTTAATGCCTTCCAAAGCACGGACTAAAACGGAATATATTCTATAAATCTATACAGAACACGGATATAGACTTAACGTATGTCAATAGTAACTAATATGTAAATTACTTTTGTATAATTTATTTTTTGCAATACGATAAAAATGAAAAATAAAGAACTAGGGTTAAGGATACACTATGAATGAAATGGTGAAGCAATAACACTGACAGTAAGAAGTTACAATAATTATTTATATCTTACTGATCCAGGAGGATTAAGTTATCTTGCGTGTATGAATGTTACTGTAGCCAAATGATGTGATAAATTATTTTATGTAGTTTTTATATTTGTTACAATTATGACTTTAAAAGGGGAAAAAAAAAACTATATTCTGCCAAACCCATATAGCGATCTTTGGATGAAATAACATCAGTAATGTTCTATACACCATACCAATATGATGATACGATTTCGTACTTATTCAAGTTAAAGAACAAGGTATAAACAATTTGTGTTAGCAGAATTTTTATTAATTTTCATGATTTCTTTTTACAATCTGTGTTAATAACTTGGTACAGTTTCGAAATTAACGAGCACATATTAATTGTAACATTAGCTTGTAAACTTTGTATGGCTAAAATGCTTTACACAACAATTTAATTGCGCAATGAGAATGATTTTACAGCAAATTTCCTGCACACTTCACATTTATGTATATGAGGTTAAATTTATAAATATTTTACTGCCCAATTTAAGACATCGAGAAATTGCAACTTTTGAATGTTAATTAAAAACTTTTATTACTTTAAGATATTTTAATATTATAAGCAAACATGAATCGTAAACTAAAATATATTATGCAAACCGAAAAGTAATTTATTTCATATTGTGTAATCTGTTTTAATAAAATAAAACGAAATAGTTTTTTTGAACGCTAATCTTCTGTACCAGCCATTTTTTAAAAATCATATGTTTCGCTTAATAAAACAAAACTTTGTATTATATTAAACCATCGTTTTTCCTAGTTTTTCCTCCATAAATCACTTAATCTATTGGTAAACCATATGGAAATCCAATCAGCAGTATTTAGAATTTACCGCGATCGTGACGTGGCGAGGGGATTGATTTACTATGAGTAACGATACTAGTCGGTCTATTAATTACTTCTAAAGAGAGTACATTAGTTTGAACCTTTTAATCCGTTAGTATACGTTTTTGTTTGTAAGACCGCACCGCACTATATCAGTGTTAATACCTAGATAATAAGTATGAAACAGAAATTAATCTCGTGTATTGAACGTCGTGAGCTATTTATGCCAGCTGGGGCAACCCATGGCCGTCGTATGGGGCATTCTAATTGCGTATTATGGTTCAACGACCTCGGTCGACGCTTGGCCGCACGTTCGGCGCAAACTTTTACGCCAATTCGCGAAGTCTTGCGAGTGCAGTCTCAACTTCCTATGCTAATTAGATCACGCCTTCGCTTCGTTATCGTAGAATAACTAGACGCGAGGGAGAACGCTTACACAATGGCTAGCTTTGTTTATATGTAATAGTTTTTTTTTTTTAACTATTTGAACTTGCAGTTGATGTTCAACATTTAACTGTAGTGAGTTAATAACTTCAACGATTTTTGATAAAAAATCATTATCTGTTTTTAAAAATTACGTCCACTTTTCTATTAAAGAAGGAAATAAATGATCCGAAACATTCATTTTTCATTACTTTTTTTTAAACTGAAATTTATGTTTAAAATAGTAATGCACATTTCAGAAATGGACGTATTCCACGTTGGGAAGCGACGCGGTAAATACGTCCACTGGGAGCCGATCTTCATCGGAACACACCAGGACCCGTACTATGACGAGCGGCTCAGCTGGGAGGGGAAGAAAGATAAAATGACTCAGGTATTATCTTACTAATCCTTGATATAATGTTGCTTTTGTTAATATTTGCTAACAGTCTGTGTATGAACAGTCCTCTATCTTACAGAGCTATAATAGTGTACATTGACGTACATTGGAATCTTTTTTTCTTAATCTGGTGTTGATTTTTTGCGAGAAATGTTGAATAAAACAATTGAAGGTTTTTAGAACTTTGTAGAACCAAGATAAACAAATGACTAATGTATTCATAGGTTATAGTAATATCTTCCTTATCGTATTCAATTATAGATTTGCAAATCCATTATCAGTTATTACCAATAGGCGTGTCCTATAGAAGGTAACAATCTTCGTCCTTAAAATCCATAAATTAGAAAGGCAATGAAACTTGCGAGCCGACGTGAACAAACCTCAGTGCGTTCAACAGCCGCGAATATGCAGATATCGCTGCGGTGTTGGACTTAACCGTTACCGTTCGTGATTATTCCGCGTTTAATTCCGATACTCTTAAATTCATGAGCACGTGCTGTGAATTTAATTTGCAACGCTGCAAATTTACGCAGCCGCGCGCACATAACGCCTTGTTGTGGAAATGCCGTGAATGTACAAGTTTACATACAGCCCGGAATTTTATTTCGTCTGATAAAACTGTTATTAAATGTTTACGAGTTATACAATTAAACAGTTAGCTAAATCAATGTTTAGTTTAGTTTTAACTCGAAGTGATACTCACCTTTTTATTTAACATAAATTTATACATAAACAATCATGCCTAGTCCCCCGACGCGAGTCTATCGCCATGAGCATAAATACCAGACTCCGAACCTATAGCGAATTGGAAGATTTACCAATATCATTTTTCCCGACTCGGGATTCGAACCCGAAACATCAGCCAGCAGCAACACAGTGATACAAACGGGCCATTGAATAAGTTTATAATACATTTAAATAAATTTTCTGGATTTATAATCATCTTTTTATCTCTTCCAGGGTTACATCCTCTGCGTGAAGGATTACGACTTCATGATACTGAACAATGCGTTCCTCATCCACAAGCCCGGCATCAAGCATTACGTGAAGAACGCCAAGAGGGACGCCATCGCCGGCCGACAGTCGGGCTTCGTCAAAAACGTCATCATGCCCGAACTAAAGAAACTGTACGGCTACAGGAATGGCTGCGCACTGTGACCTGTACACAGATTAAAAATAAACACGCACATGAATATAACATGCTATCAAATTCCAATTCGAGTTCGTGTAATATTTGAAAAAAAAAACTAAAACGAAACGAAACATATCATATTGTAACTATACGTATTTGCTTAACACTATACCCGGTAGCGTTTAATCTATTAGGTTTTTTACTCATTATATCTTATAATTGGACTTACATGTATTCGATATTAAGTGCCTAATTTACTGTAAAGGTGACCAAATAATATAACTTCCTGATACAGACTTGTGTGAAATGCCGTCGCCTCTTTCTAATACAGTTAAAAAATCTGTCCGAGATGCTAAGAAAATGACTAAGAAATAACGAATTTAAGTCTTCTTTGGTTAAATAAATAGTAAATAAATTATATAAGAAAGATCGAAATCCGATCCGAAAATAACTTGTCATGCTGAAAGCAATAATACATCTAGTAGAACGATAGGCTTATAACCTATCGCGGTAGACAAAGTAACCTCAAATGAAAAGTGACACAAGATGTCTCCACTAATGCATATTAGATTAGCAAACGCTAAAGGTGTTAGTGGTGCCATCTAGGTCATATCTCATTAACAACGTTTATGGGGTTATAATATAATATTTAACGATTTATATTATAAATGAGGAAAATAATGATAATTTCATATTTTAAATGACACATCTTTTTTATTTCTCTCAATGTAAATATCTTCGAAAATAAGATGGTTTAAAACAGTTCTAATGGTTTAAGTTAAGAAGGTACTTGACTAATTGCATTTAAGTACTTCTTGATAAAAGCCGACTGCCTTCTTGTAGCAGAGGTCTCCAACCTTTGGCCGAAATACAAACGAGGTTGGTTTGTCTTATCGGGCTATAATCGTTTTACCAGATCCTCTAGAACACAACTATACTCTTTTCAAATGAAAGTCTAATGTAAACAACCTCATCTTTTACGCTAAAATTATTTTTTAATAATTTTTCTCACATTACTTCCATTTATCTCTAACATATAATAACATATGTAGCGGTCGTCATGTATGAGAGGTATATATCTGTTAAGAAAATATTACAAATGTAATATTTTCTAGATTTTGTTTGATTTCAAACATGTTTTGTCGTACTATCGGTCGGTTTAATAAACGTCAGTGAGGCTCACAGTTTGGAGATCCTTTATATTTAAAATACGTTAGATTTATGTAAGACCATATCTCATGTATTTAAATGTTTAGATGATTTTAAATCATATTTGAAGTGGTCCGAATGTAACGTGATGATCGTAAGTTAGATTTTATATGATAAACACTGACAGCTCGAGAATATTGCACAATTTTAGTTACGTTCCGTTTAAACAACAATATTGATCGAATAGACGCAGCAGACTTTGTCTCGAATCTACTACTATTTAGTTAAATGAGCTAACGTTTGACAGTTGACGTTTCGCATTTAACAGTGACACACATTCACGCGCACAGAAAGAATATATTTATTAACACGTTTTATAGATATGTAAACGTTTGAAATTTGCTTCTGACATTTTATTGACATATAAATATGTCATCTGAAAATATACAATGCTATACATCCAGGGGTATACAATCATAAATGGTTGCAACAACAGATTTTTAAAAATGTATCAAATATCAATAGTTATTTATTTTATATTAAAGCATAAGTTGGTGTTAAATATTGTTTAAAAATATATCAATTTAGATTCTATACCTCAAAAATATCGTATTAGTAAAAATTATTTGTTCTGTTTGGGAAATTTTAGAGCTGTCAGAACTCGTCATATGAAATACGAATTAAGATTTATCTATATGTATAATGATAAGGTAACTTCGTTCGGAATGGTTTATACGAGCCTCGTCCTATTTTGCATTTTGCCTGCACACAACTGTATATCGCATTGCCTTAACGTTATGGTTCAACTATAATCAGTTAGTTTAACGTCGCTATATTTTAGTCGTAAGTTATTTTAAATATCGCTATAATAACGAATTCTATTAAGATATTAAAATATTTTGAGAAAGCGAATTTTCAAAATTTTATATTCGAGCTAAGCTATTTGTATCCAGCCTAATTAGTTATAGAAAGTGACTTAAGATATGTGATAAGCCTTACGTTACGGTGATAGTGTTACAAGTGTTTAAGCTCACCACGTTCATATTTTTTTTTAGTTTATTTTAAGTTATGTAAAGTTAGAATAAACCTCTACTTGATAAAGATAGATAAACTCTGACCTAAAACGTTCGCGAATGTCTTTAGTATTATTTTAGTTTATGTTAGCTTTAGAATGGGTTTCGGTTTTGGTAAACGCATGTGGTGAGTTTTCACTTGAAGGCAGCGGAGTGCCTGTTAGTTTTAAAATGCAATACCTATTGAAAAATCTCTCAATGTGATCTTTTACGAAAATGTATTTATCAACGTGTAATATTGCGCTAAGTATTTTACCTTGTACGTCAAATTTTCATACAAATATACAGGTGTAATCTGAATTAAATATCAAAAACTATTTGTTTATTTTATTTCCTTTCAACATCACTTCGAAATATATTTCTGAATGTTCTGGAATATGCTTAACTAAAGTAAATCGTGCTACAGTGTAGACGCTGCTGCCATCTTGAATTATTGATTTTTATTGCCTCAAATAGGAAAAAACCAGCGACTTTAACCACATCTGCAACTATTTTGTTCTTGTATATGGGGAAGAAGAAAGAGGAAGAATTGAAAAAGCTTTAGAATAGAGACTGTCCTTTAACCACAGATTGAACAAATATGAATTGTGGTTTTTCACATTTACACAACCGAAATTCTATTTAAATCAAGTGTTGTAGTTGACATTTCTGAAGTCGACGGCTTTTATCAATTATTGTACCTATACAAAAATAAGTAATTCACTTATTAAACGGGTAAAGAAACATAATTTAAAAATAATTAGAATCCCAAAATATCTATTACAATTCGTACTAGATCGTCTATACCCGGGCAGAGGTCCCGGTGGATAATGGGTATCTGGGGGTTTATTCAAATCTCTATAGCGAGCGAATTCATCATACGTTTCGATACGACTTGTAGGTCGGATCATTTCGTCCTGTGTTCGTGTCTCGGAGCCATCATTTTGATTTGTTTTATTTGTCGCTTGAGTTCCACCGTCTTGTTTCTCAACTTCATTCTTATCTGTGGAGTTCGATTCTTCGTTACGATGATCGCCATTAGAATATCTAGTCACAATTCCTTCTCCATTTAAAATTTGTAAATATTCAACATTTCTATGACATAAAGATGCATAAGCAAACGAATCAAAGCTGATTTGTGTTATAAAATGTTTAGTTTCACTTAATATTAGTTTGTTAACGGTACGAAATGATAAAATAAAAATAAAACAAGCTATTGACAAAACCAAAGCTCCATTCATTGTTATGTCATATGCACCTGACGTCGACGTAAGGGTTCATAAACAATAAACGACGATGTCACTATAACGTGATACATTAATCCAATAAGCCAGTGTCGATTCAAAAAGTTTTCGGTACATTAAATTGATTATCATGGTGACAATGTTGGGACAATGCATCACAATTATCGTAATGAAATTAATTCATATTATCATCAGATTCCACAAGTTGCACCTCTGCCTACTCCTTAGGGAACAAACACGTGGGGTATGTTTTTTCTTACCTTACGCCATCATTAGATTGTTGAAGTGAAAAATACTATAATTTTTGGTTGGGTTCACTTTTTTGCAATCTATGGGATTATAATTTGAAATTAAAATAAAAGTAAATTGAATTTTTTCTATTTGACCCATATTTGTGTGTACAATTTATAATTATTTAAACACATAGCCGGGTGGGTCGCTAGTTTAATATAGATACGCAACCTTACCTGTAAATAATACACTAAGAAATACCTTGGACCTTGCTACTGACATATGATCGCATCGCCACAATACCTTTGACATATGTTTCCTTGTTCTAATGTATTTTATTACAGTTTTATATCAGAATGTACTTTTATATGAACTTCTTACAATATCTTGTGTTATACCGGGAAGGAAACTACTAATATGCCGTCATGATATCATTCTAGAATAATTTATAATTTAATAATTCAATAAATATTTAAACGATGATTTGTATGATCAATTAACTGTTTAGATTCGTCAACATTGATTCATCCCTTTCCACACATCCTTTTAAACACTAATCAATCCTCAATTAACAGAAAAAAACATGTCTGTATGCTAAATAGCAAAAGCTTTCTCGTTTCTCCTTTATCGTGTTAAAATCTTATCAACTTCAAACATATATCGGACAGAAATTATTAAACTTAGAACTTTTGTACCGAATGAATCAACATGAATTCCCAAAATATGCAATATGGCCGCCCGTGGGCGAGTTGAATACGAATCAGTTAGCGGACCGAGATAAGGAAGCTGATCTCTGATTCGTACGTGGTTTGGAAACTTGAAGACTTTGGCAACGGTTTTTCCCATTCTGATGAATGTTTGAAGACCGATTTTCCATAAATATTTGGCAAAGTCTATGCATGTAACATCATATCAACATGTTATTTGGAGTCATTTCTAAGAAATATGTTTACATGGTGCATTTAAGGACATAAAAGTAAATAAACCAACATCTTAATTTATTTCGAAGATATTGCTATTTTACTTAGTAGGCGGACTTTGTGAAATCCTATAGAAAAAAAAAACACAATTATTTGGGATGGCGAGGCACTTATTCATCATCCTAAGACATAGTTTTCTGAATGTATGAATTCCTATAATAGCCACAAAGAACAATGGACTTCCCTAACCATGACCAGGTTCACGAAATCCAACACTAGCAGTCACAAGAAATAATTTTTTAGCCTTAACTAATCAAATAATATAGTTTAAACAAATTTTAAGAAAAAAAAGTCTACGACTAGCGATATCTTCACAAAAAAATTATCTCTTTAAAGACATTTAAATTGTACAATGAATCAACGCTTGTATACTAGAATACTAAAGACTTGTGTCGGGTTTGACTTGGATTTCTATTCTGTACTGTTCATGAATGTAACATTTTATTAACGTAGGTAGGTCATATATTATTTCAAATTGTTTTCTATTACAAATTTAGTAATTTGACTAAATTCTTCATTGGAACATATTTCATTTGGCATACGACAACAAAAAAACAGCATAATATGGACAGAAAAAAAATTATTAAGATGGCAATGGACTCATCCGATGTTCACCGTAAAAACCATATCCATCTTTTTCAATTTTTCTTTATCAACAGTCACTCTGTCAATCCTTTTTCCTGTTACACGCTTTATGGTTCTCGAGATGAGTCATTAATTGTGAGATAGGTCCTTCAAATCGAAGAAACGTAAAATTTAAATTCAATACAAGTAAATTCGATGACGAATCCAATTGGCATGTCAAAAATGATTCAATGTTAATTATCTGTAGAATTTATAACGTATTTATGTATTTCATACGTAAGAAGAGTTTATAACTATAAAAATTTTAATTCAGATTACGATTATAACGTACAATTTTATTTGAATTTAATTAAAAAAAATTGCCAGTATACTAGTTCCACTAAGATGTATCCGTTTTTTTATAAAGTTTGATAATTCTTTATCCTTCCATTATCATACAATTATCTCGTGTCTCCTTTTTTTATTTTGTACCACCAAAAAGTAATGATCACCATTTTAACACGTTCATATTAGTTTCTCTTATAGGTAGCATTAATTACTTAAGTTTTCCAAGTTATTTTACTTTTATCCTGGACGTATTAAAGACGTATTAATCACAGACATTCATTCATATAGGTATCTGTTTTCCCCGTGACATCAGTCATCAGTTACACAGAAATAAAATATCAAAATTTATTTAATTCAGATCACATGTAAATTTGTCATTTATGAAATGTATCTTTTATAATAATAAAATCAGAACGGTAAATTAAAGATATTTACTCTCTTGCCTCACATTTTACCTTTACATTGAATGAAACATATAATCTTGGATGGTGTTAATTTTGTTTAAACTTTAATGATAGACAAATTAAATATCCGCTCGTCATTTATGTCTGGATCCAATTTGTCTCCATTGTTTGCAAATGATCTGTATCGTACGTTATCTTACAGACAATGGAAACATTTCTGTCACAACTATAATCTGATAAATAAGTTGTCAACTGAATAGCAATAACTATATCTGCCTACCCAAATTACAACTCTCATGTCCTTTTTTCTGCTTTAAAACACAATTACTTATGAAATAAGTTGTAAGTTCACAACCGACATCTGACAATTATCATTAAAAGAAATATTAGTAAAATAATATCTACTATCCACTAATATATTATTAAGAATTGAAAAATAAATGTCAGATGTCTTAAAATAATAAATATTTAAAAGATGAGTTACACGTCAAACCTCAACTTGAATAAATATATGAATAAACTTGACCAATAAATCAAAGGTCAAGATCGACTCTAGACGTTTTGGTTCGCGCTAAGACAAACTAACTATACCAGGAAGAAGGTCAATATACAAGGTCAATTCGATCAATCAACAGACATTTTTTAAGAAATAAAAACTGAGAGTAAAGACAGGATAATTGCTTAGCTACTGGCCATGTCTTTGAAGAAGAAATTTTAAATTTACGTAAAACATTAAAGGTCTTCATATTTTTTTTTAAATAATTGATATTCCCTAATGGCATTTTGCTGTCCATTTTACTAATATAATAAATGATTTAATACATACTGGAACTCAAATCGTACTTGCTATGAAGAAGGAACGGTATTAGATTATATTCATTTAAATAATTAAACCCAGATATCAACACATGGCAACGTTATTGAAGTAATGAAAAATGTCCTCTCAATTCCTATACTTTCTGTCGACCTAGTTTTTGTTATTCATAATAATTATAGTATGTAATATTTTAATAAAACACCATCTTACGAAAATATAAGACATAAGTGACAGCTCTTGACAGCTCCAGAAACTGACAATGTAAATATGAATCGAAAGATGGCGCAATTAAACTTTTTACATAAGTTAATAACTTTGGTAATAACTCCATTTCTTACTTAGAAAAAAGAACAGAAAGAAGTATGTGTATGATTAAAATGATGTCTAAATTGTTTTCTTTATATAAAGCAGATTTAACATACATTTATACATAACTTTCGAGCTATTGTCCCCGCTCCCACTATTACTAAAAAGGAAATCAACCGAATGTCTGTTTTATTATGAATCATTGTAATCTGGGAAAAAACATCATCGTTCTATACAAAGGACATCAACGCACAAACAACATTAACAGTAAAAGTGCAGACACGTCATTGAAGTTGCACCACAATGCCTGTTACTATTATAGTGTTTGCAATTACGATGCCTGCTACTCTAGCTGTTGTAAATATCAAAAACTAGTTAATAATAAAGTCGAAAATTAAAATGTGGGACAATAATTTTTATCCTTTAATCAGGAAGTGTCCTTACGCGGCCTTGGAAGAAGATAAATCTTGTAACATCGTATTACTACTAATATCACTTACAAGATCGCATATCAACTGTCGCGGGAATACACCACTCAATGTCACTACAGCACGGATCAATAAACGCGGATATGTGACGTATTTAAAGTCATAAGGTTTTAAGGTTAAGGTTCAAAACTCGCCCTTATCACACCATAGGTTGAAAATATACGGCGAAATTTGTGACCAATAGTTGCTTCTCTGCTTACCTATTTAGAGAACATAGACGTAAGCGTGATGTGTATTTTTCTTGACGTCATACATTAAATAAAATTTCTGGGCATTTTATTTAAAATTTCCTTGATCCGGCGCGCAGCCGGTCTTCGACTGATGTAATAGGGTGTGGCGGGTGATGATACCAGGTTTCACAACACGGTCTGTCCCCAAGGTCGGGCATCATCTCCGCAGCGCGGAGCGGCTCGCAGCCAGTTCCAATCTCATCGCGAACGTGTAGGTCGAGTGGTCGACATGAGGACCGCTATTGTGATATTGTTTTGCGTCTACGCTACGGGTGAGTAATACATTAACCACCTGTCATATAGTACAAAAATATTTTTAAATTTCAAACTTTTTAACATATTTAAAAACATTTGTAATTTATAAATCAAAAAGTTCGTTAAATTTAAATATTTCAGTGATTAATGGAACCTTCCACCGTATAGTTTGTAAAATCTCTCGTATCCTTAACAATAAGGATCTTTATTTTAAGTTTAAAAAACTGTAATATTTTTCATGTATGACAAAATTAATATCAGCAATAATTATTTTATACTATCGTCTGAAATAATTGAAAATAATATTTAAAATTTTCCATAAATTTATTTCATAAAATAATTTTAATTACTTATTTATTTAAATACATGTAATAAGGAACTATATGGTACTAACAAATTGTACAACGTAACGCGCGGTTTATCAAAAACAATAGCTTCATTAAAGTTGTCTAACGTTGTTATAAGACAAATTATCAAGGAGATAGAATTTATTAATATTCAAATTCATGATAATTTATTACGCAAGTAGGATATTACAAAATTATTATTTTGTTCCGTTTTATTATAATTTACTACAAATATTTTATTTATCTGCACATATTTATTACTGACAATTAGTTCTTTTTCTTCGCATTGTACAAGCTTTTAATACAACATAAATATAATTTTTTTAATACAATGAATGACCAGTTAGAACTTGATATATACGAATAGTATCGTGTTCTACATTGTAATAGACTTTTTTAATTTTTATAATTTTTGACAATTTAGAAAGTCGATCAATACCTATCAATAAATATCTATTTACTTATTACCACGAATATTAATAGTAACAGATTGAAAATTTTAAAGAAAATATAAAAAGTAATAATTCTCCGTTTTAAAACGACCTCGAATTGTAAAGGACAAGAATAGCATATATTTGAATAAATTCGTGGTTCTTAATTGACTATAAGTTTAAATCATTACTCTACCAAATATCATCCAATCAATATTCTACTAACGAATTAAATATAACTACGTTGTTAGAAATTCAAGACATATAAAATTTGTACAATTAATAACTATTAAATGGACTGTTTTATGTATTGTATAATATAGTACAAGAAGATGATTACTATATTAAATTTTATAGTAATTATGTAAAGTCATTTACTTGCAACATATTTCATTAAGAAACTAACATCTTATAACTTCTACTCTTACATTTTACGTTCGAAAGTTGTTTTACAACATATATTCTTCAGAATAATAAATAAATATGCTCTCACGTCCGTTACCTAGAGGGGTATGCAGAGATTATGGATTTCCATTTGGTAGAGTCCTGGCTCGCCTCTTGCTTCTTTTAAATCCATACCTTGACGCATACATGCTCATCAGTAACGGAAAGAAAGTCGATATAAGAAATATCGACTTTCTTTAGTATGTCACTAATCTGATAGATGTAAGAATTTATTGTTTATATTACGTTAATGACAATAAAGTCTAGAAACTAGCTTAGTTGCAAATAGTAAATTCGACTAAAGCAATCATAATAATTGTAGACATCGTAAATGTTTGTCTGCAGGACCCATTCATAATTTTTTATTAAAAAAATACCTGAATACAATCGTATGGTATTTTATGCGACATGGAAACGAAAATTCAAAACAATCTGTTTGAATTCAATGTAATTTTTTTTAGAAAAAAATCTTTCAGGTGTCCGATGATAGAATGTTAAATTAAATTAAATTATATAATTATCATATTAATTTAAGAATTAAATTATAATTTACATTATGTTATTCTTTCTTACAACTGCATTTCATAGCAGGGGAAATGTGCATGCATGTTGTTGCAATGAATCCCATGATATAATTATCATGGGATTCAATTAGAATAAGGTATGTGCATACAATAAATTCAAAGAGCAGAACATTGAAATGACAATATTTACATTAAACCTTGCAGAGTACTAGCTTGTAACGTACGGTAGACATTACGAATATTTCTTTTGCATCACAGATTTCTCTTTTGTTATCAGTTGTGTAATACACGCGGGATGTTTTCGGCGACTGCATTATTTGGGGTCACTGTGCCATTTTAATTTTAACCTTTAATACAATCGATGTTTGTATTTGAATACATAAAAAAATACGTAAATTAATAGCGGTATTAAACTAGTAACCTTTAAACTAATTTACGGATTTTATCCCGTGAACAATAAAAATAAATCTGCATTGACCGGAATGGGAAAACATACGGCGAAATGGGGAATACAGGCGTGAGGTATGTTTTTATTTTAATTAAAAATTTTGTTCGCAGCGATAAAAGCACAAGTTCCAAATTCGGGATATCAGTTAGCACCTTTCGAAGAAAATTTAGACAATGGCGCTGGTGATTTGGGTTTCGATGAAGTAGTTGGTATTGGCGAAGGCGGAAGCCGAGCAGGTGTTGAAGATTCAAATGAACCGAACAATTACGAAATACCCAGAAACTACGACGAAGACAGTGAGGTGATAACTGGTGTTACGGATTCTGGTAGCACTATTGGTACCATTGACGTAGCTCGCCAAGCATATGTTCAGGCGCCAGCTGATCAATATGAATCGCAATCCGCTCCGAAATCATTTAACACGAGATGTCTGGAGAAGAACGAACGCTACCCGGTGCCTGGTAGCTGTGATAGATACATCGAATGCCTGGTAAGTTTTTTTATGCTGTACTAATTTTCCCACTGTAGACATCGAGATATATTGTAATAGAGTAGCTACTTCAAGAAAAGTCTTGTTCCATTTTGGTCCGTTCAAACTTAAATTCTAATTCTAAACTATGTATTTAACTTACAACACTATTTTGTATAAAACTTTAAATTATTAAACAATATGCTACAGCATTTTAATAGATGCTAATCTTTTTTTACATTAGAACGGGACCGCGGAAGAAAAGCTGTGTCCGGACGGTCTGCGCTACAACCCTAATGTGAAGTTCAATGTGTACCCCTGTCAGTACCCCTCCGATGTGCCCTGTCTCGCACGCTCGTCTCTACGTAAGTATAGGAAAAAGTTTCGGCCGCTTAAAAATTATACATCTCATAAAAACCACATGCATATTATAAAGGGTCGCAGAGCCAGCAGCAGCAAATGTAACTTCGAAGGTCTCCATGGCAGGTCTACATATTTCTGTGTATTGCGTATTTAATCAAGAGCTGTAGGTTATATGCTCTTCCCATTCCTAAAAATGGCTGAACAGATCCGTAACGTGTTATTATTATGTTAATTGTCAGTGGTCATGTATCCCTGGTCCTAGATGGCAGACGCTATAGTCGTTGTATGTGTTATTTGCCTAAATACATCTACACTTCGTAACATTGTTTTCATTTCATTGTTTTGTAACATTCGTACGTACTCATATATCTAAATACTGTTATAGTAAACTAAGTAACTTTAAAATGTATACTGTGGTACTTATACGTTTACAGAATTAATATAAGATCATAAAATAAATACAATACAACTCGAAATGTTCATTAAAGATGTTGCAAATTTTATTAAAATAGCGATTGTAACTAGATTCGACTTTAATAGGAGCTGCGTGATTACATTGTTTGCGCTATATGCAATGACCATTTGCGATACAGCCAACCTTCGATATTTACAGGAAGACATTCAATTATTCCATTTTCACTATTCACTTTCGAAATCAAGACAACATTGTACTTAAAATTATTGAGTACTTAATAAACCATTTTGTTTTGTTAAATTTGTTGTTAAAAGGATTTCGATTTGATTGTGCAATCCTGAAAAGGGAGGGATTTTATATGCTACTTAAAAAAACGAGGAAAAATTGAAAGAAACAATTAAT
>JAABKM020000023.1:5046369-5059557 GCA_016277805.2 Papilio aristodemus | reverse complement strand
AGGTTATATTGAACTAAAATAAAACGAATCAGTCTGGAATAATATTATATCACATTCCTTGAACTTACTGTACAACTAACATACGGCTACAGACGAGCACTTACATACAAACAGTACATCGATACCGTTAAATACATTGACGTGTGCGGGGCGTGTGCGATCACGAGGCGGAGTCCCACTCGATGAGGTAGGCGGGCGGGGCGCCGGGCGCGAGGCGGCGCGCCAGCACGTGGAAGGTCTGTCCGGCGCGGAAGTAGGACTGCACGGTGGACTTCAGCGCGGAGAGCTGGCGCGCGTCCACCTCCGCGGCGCTGGCCTTGTGCGGGCTGAGCTGCAGGCTGCGCACGCTGCCGCCGCCGGCGCCGCCGCTGCGCCGCGCGTTCTCGTAGTAGTTCTTCTCCTGGCGCTGGCGCAGCCGCCTGCCGTGGAACTTGCCGTTGGCCATGTTGTGGCTGACGGGCGGCATCTCGCCGTTCTCGTTTTGCGTCGAGACCGTCTTCGCCGCGTCTTCCGGCAGAGGACATGATTTGTTCAGCTGGAAACGTTATATTACAATCATTATCCAGAATTACTACGATTTGAAAAAACTTCTATGCAAACCATTATCTGTAGACTCATCTCAAAAATATATAGCTGTCTTTTATTAAATTGTACTTATTTGTGTTGTAGGACGCTCTACAGGTAGTCTTCAATAGCTCTGAGGTCAGACTTTAAAATATTTGAGTTAATCTGTATTACCTATATATATTCATGTGGTATGATATGGCAACGTTTGACATAAATATTCAGTATTTCAGTATAGAGACTTAATACATTTAAAAATTATAATAAGCATTTGAACTAACTACCCCGTGATACAAAGTCGACATACCTGCATCTGTAAGTACTTTCTCGGTCGCCTGTACTTTCGTCTCTTCACTTCCCCGTTGGGACCGATCACGATGTCCTTCTCGCTGAGTTTCCGCTTCATGGGCCGTATCATGGGCCCCATCAAGGGGTTCAGTTGCCCGGGCAGCGAGAACCTCGAGTGGAAGTGATGTTTCCCGTTCTGCTTGTTCCACAAGTTCACGGCGGACGAGAATGGTATCTTTGACGTGTACTTATTCTGCATTAGAAACGGGTTGTTTTTGCCTTGGAAGTCTTTCAGCGGCGGTATAATAACGTCCAGGGTGCCCCTGCTCGACGTCTCGTCTCCGGAGGACTCCGCGTCGTGCAGGAAGCTGCTGTTGTACGCCGGTATGCTGTCCATGTGTTGAAGGGACAGTATCTTGGAATGCTCTATGATGTTCTTGGTTGACAGCTTGGACACCTCCAGGTTCATGGTGGCTATCCTGGCCGAGTGCGTGTTGACGCTGACAGTGCTCGTGGTGGGTTTGCTAAAGCTGACGTCTTCTATATTCTCTTTGGGTATTTTGTCTAACTGAACGGTACACGGTAGTAAGCAGACGCCGGACGGCGCCGGTGGGTTTTCGCTGGACTTGGCTTCGTTGGATTCACTTTCATTGGGCTCCGACATCTTGTCTAAGGGATCTTTGGCATCGGGTTTCCTGGCGGTGGAGGTGCAGACGGAGGGCGAGGGCGAGGGCGTGGGCGTGGGCGAGGGCCGCTCGTCGCGCTCGCTGGTCTTCACCGACTCGTACGAGCTCGTGGAGTCGTTCTCCGAGTTGGAGTTGGAGTTGAGGTTCTCGTGGAAGCGTTTGCCCATCATCAGGTTCAACCAGTGACCGTCGACGGGCACAATCATGTGCTGACTGTGGTTTACATAGGAACTTTTATCGTTGTTGCTGCTAGAGGGTTGGGAACTGAAAAAAAAAAATCTTTTTAGCTTTCTTCTTCTTTCAACAAAAGATAAACAATAAAATAAAGCGCTTTTTTGAGAAATAGATACAAATTTAGTTTGGACCGAGACTCGAAGTTAACATTCTATTAGCACTGTTAGTTCAATCAATGTCGGGTCGTCGTAACATATCCACTCACCTGTCGGCGACGGTCTGCGGCGAGGGAGCGCGCGACAGAAACCGCAGCCGCGGCGCGTACTCTCTCACCAGCTCGTCAGTGAGCGGCTCCCCTTTTTTAATCTGTACAAATAATTATCTCATAAAAATGTAATTTTAAATAAAAACAATACTTATGCCGAAAATTTTTTTCATCGCTCAATCAACCAAGATATTCGTAAGTATGTTGGCTTTTTTCGTCATTTCTTTTTGGGGCCACGGTAGTTCTCTAGAATTGTAAGCCGTGTGTAAAATTCGTCATCATCGATTATTTTGAGATGTCCTTTTAACGACACTGCGCGCCGCCGCAATATCAGCCCTGTATGTGTTCCGTTGACGGTATGATCAAACACCTGGTCGAGCGCGGCGAGCTGCAGCGGCGGCGGCGGCGGGCGGCGCAGGCGCAGGCCCCAGATGGTGGCGCGCTTCTTCATCTCGCGGCCGCACTTGAACCTCTTCCGTGACGACGTCAGCGCCGTCAGGATCTTCTCGCGCCGCTCGTTCACTGGCGTCCGCCACATCTACAGTCAAACACGACTCTCACAATAATATCACTATCGACTATTTTTTTTATGTTGACATCCGAATTTCTTTCAAGAAAAAAAAAAACACTTTCTAATTATATCAATTTTACATTTTATGGTATTCGTTATATTTACCCAATGGAATAAATTATCCATGTAATAAAACAAAACATACCTCAAATCTGCATTCCCTTATGGGTTTGGCAGAGACGCAACTTGTGCACCCAAATTTCACATACTACAGTTAGGTGGCGGCCTATCGCCATTTCGGGCACAGATTTTAAACTCCGGGCTGATATTGAGATGTAAGAACACACCCTCACGTTGTCCGATGCGAACCCGAGACGAACAAGACAGATGCAATGTTAGGAATGCCTGACCTTGTCGGGCAGCTGCAGCGCGTGCCAGTTGTCCATGATGTAGGGCATGATGACGGTGTCGAGGTCGAAGTAGTTGGGCGCGTTGTACGCGGTCAGGTTGTAGAGCGCGAGGTGCGCCAGGTCCAGCCAGCACAGCTCCAGCCGCCGCAGGTACTCGCCGCCGCCGTTGCAGCTCCCGCACGCGAATATATACAACCTGCGATCGTGTCGTGTTAACTTATTTTCTATAAGTTATCTATTTATTTACAAAAACGAATTGACATGAAAAAAAATGCACGACATCCTTACCACATGCCTCAACCAAAACATACCTTTCTCAATTCTAAACCAAAAAAAATCTAAATTCAATAAGTATTGTCTTAGCATGTCGCATAGAACACTGCCTGTTCCATCTGATAACCAAGTCCACAACACAAGGTGCTCATCTCCATCTCTTTTCCTCTTGACTCCTCTTTCCTACAAAAAGGCAGGTACATCACGACATTAACTTTTAATGATGGTGTTTAACGGGCAAAAGTCCACAATACATAGCTCGTTCCCCGATTCTTATTATATAAATATACATACTTGTCCCCAGCATAGAGCGGGTACTGCAAGCTCGACACACATCTTTGGTGGAACCATCGGGAACATCGACAGCACAGTAACATCTGGAAACATTGATACAATATTGTACTTTATTTCAAAACTGACAAAATTACTTTTTAACATTTAACCAATTTGTTTAGTAAGGCACAACGTATGTTAGCGTAACTCAAGTGTGGCTAATAGATGGCGCTAGTAGGCTTACATTACGTACAATTAGTATCACCTATTCGTAATACTAATCAGAGAGCATTCTTCAGGAAATTCGTCAATTGTAAATTGATTTAAAAGCAGAAAGTGACCAATGTTTAATGATAATTAGTTTACTAAACTAATCATTAAAGACCTAGATACTAATTTGCCTACAAAATTATTGGAATAGACACTCTCGCTTCAGGCAACAGGACGACTACTGGCTGAAGACTGTTGTTAAGCCCTGCCCCATTGATTGTCCCTGCCGCCTCCATCCAATAGCCTCCTGATCTTAATTGGTCAATGGTGTGGGAGGTCTATGTTATGTTGACTTGTACATGGTCACCATTTTACCATCGCCTGACCTCTCTGTAAGCAATGTGTCGGTCCTATAGTCACGTATAGCAGTTCTTAATAAGACGGTATACATTCACAGTACCTGTGCCAGCCAATCGCTTTTCTCGCCGCAGTAGCAATGCGTTTCATTCTGATCCTTGCCACCATCAGAAGCCGTTGATGAGGAAGTTGTGGACGCAGTCTGGAATATCAAAGTTTTACGTATTTAATGGACTATAAAATGCATAAAACAAGTTATCAATATATTTTAAAACATGAAAAATTATATGGGCTGATTTAACTGCAATGATGGGTGAGTTTCTTGTCTCCTTATTTTCCCCACTATATTCATAACTTCTACTAAATAATTATCCGGTCCAAATCAGTGAAATCTGATTGTTTCTTAGAAGACTTAGGGATTTTTAAAAGAGACTAATTTATTCAACGAAACAGTAATCTCGACCAAGACATAGGATATCACTAAGCCATTAGGTTACTACATTCAGTTAAAAGGATTGGCTTATAACATTAGTGTATGTTTAGCATATGAGGTTGTTTGTGGAGTGAAGCGTGGCTTAGTCGGTATGACAGTGGTAACTTACATCGCACGGCGGTGTCAGTTCTTGCTGCTGCCTCCGTTGCTGGCCGCCCTTGTATCGGAACAAGTCGGACCGCTTTAGCGCCCGGTTCTCTGCCGCCGCCACTCTGTACCTCTGGTCGACGCATCGCTTGCAATGCCATGACGCACCTGTTTCAAACAAATGAGCCTTATTTTTAAATGTTTCTATAATTTTATTTTAGAAACTTAATTTTTTTCACTGCCTTTCTGAATTGCTTAGCAAAGTAACATCTTACCACATAGTAGGTTATAAGTAGATCTTAATAAAAAAATAAATATGCGCTCACGCCCGTAGCCCAGAGGGGTAGGCAGAGATTATGGATTTCGATTTTGTACGATCCTGCCACACCTCTCTCGCTTCATCTACATAATAATAATATGGTCTTAATACTAACCATGTATCCAACCTTCGACGGGCGGCGTGTGGCATTTGGCGTGGTAACCCCGGCCACACATGTCACAGGCGACGACCGCGTTGCTGGCGGAGTCCTCGCGGCGCTTGCACACCACGCACATGATACGGCCATCGTCGGCGGGCGGCGCTGACAGCAGCTTGAGCGAGGCCACCGGCGCCCACGCGTGCGTACCGTCACCGAACTTGACGAGACACCGGGCCACGCCCGTGCCCACTTCACACGAGTCGTTGTCATTGCTTGTGCTCAACTCAATTATTGTACCTGAAGTGTTCACATTACGAACTAGATATAGAGATCGCCAGACATACAGTGCCGCTCGAATTAATTGTACGTCCACATTTTGATAGCTGCAGCAGTTTAGAGCAAACCAAATAAATATTTCACTATTACCCCCATCGCCATTGGAGTTTTTTTTCTAAAATACTATAGTATATACCTTCAGATATGATTTTTTGATAGAGGGGAACAATTTTTTATATTGGTAAAAACACTAAGAGACACAGTAAAAAATAATATAAAACTAAATTAAACATAAAAACATATTACCTAAGTAATATCGGTCATCTTTATTTAGTACCAGTACATCATCTCCACAATGGAATGGGTTGCCGTTATTTTTTTCCGTGTTAGTTGTAGAGTCTGGCATTGCATCCTGTGTTTCTTCTTCTTTTTTGTCATTCTTTATATTGGCACATGGCGTAATGGTTTTGTCAAGGTTGCTCAGAAGAACATCGATCAGGGACAACTGCCTTGAAACCTCTTAAAAGAAAGAAATATATTAAATTATTGAACATTTATCATATATATCAAACTAAGGGAAAACACAGAATTTCACCAATACTAAGATTTTAAATTTTTGGTCAGATAAATTTGCATCAATTTTTACATTAAATAATATAACAAAAAATCTTCCCTTCACTAGTTAGAAAACAAATAAACATATGTTTATGAATGCACATGGCATAAATGCTTTAAGTCTAGAGTTTTAATATTGCAGTAATATGATAAAATTTAGCTATACTATGTTTTTAGGCTTGCCCCCTATCACATTATGGGACAGCACAACATACAGCAAAAAATGGGTGCACTATATGCACCCCTGCCTAACTCTTTAGGGAATAGAGTCATGAGTTATGTTATTTAGATATAGACTGGATTTCATGTATTAATATAATTTAAAATACTTTTTGCATGTAAGGAAATTGAGTTTTTAATTTTTTTTTCAAATTGAGTTTTCTTTGTTGAAATATTACTATGCCAGTTAAATTGGGTATGTGTATCAAATTATTTCACTTAAATTTAGTTGGTTTCCTAATCGGAAAGGGGAGGGGCTAAATCTAAATAGTCATGAATTTGGTTTATTGTGTATGCTAAACTAATGCTGGGTTAAAATTAAGAGTTAGAGTATATTTTAATTGAAAGGGAAACTCAAAAAATTGTATGGCTTTTTAGTATTTTAGAGTTTAATAAAATTCAGTACTTGAAAACTAATTATTTATCGTTTTACCTTTTTAAATTTATAGCTTTATATTTTAACATTTATTATACTAAGAATATTTTTATAAACACTGGCGTAGTAAATAGGCAAAAATAAAATGGACTAATTAGGAATCAATGTGTCATGTATTTTTTTTGTTGATATATATTCTTTATCATAATAACTTTTTTATTTATCTATTTTGTTTATACTTACATGTGGAAAATCCAATGGTCAGCACAATAAAAATTAAATGAATTAATTTTTTTTGCCACACATAACTTACTAAACTATGAAAACATTGAAAGGAGATTTTAGTAAAAATTCATTTGTCTTGAGCATGTAAAGAATTCATTACAAAAATGACACATTATTATTTATTATGATTATGAAAAAGTTAAGAATGTTTTAGTTGGAAATGTGTATTTATAATATTATTAAATTTCAGTCATTTCAAATGAAATTCTGAAAATGTAATAAATGTGTCTGTGTCTTGGTCTTATGGTTTAAAAATAAAAAAATACACAATTAATTGAAGTGTGACATGGTTTACCTAAAAGTAGTTGTCAAAACATGTTATCGCTAATTTATGAAGGTGGTTGGTTAATTTGGAAAAACTGTACGTATTTAAAATCATTTTATATGTAATTATAAAATTATATCCTAATGATTTTGTAGTGGTAGAGCCATTGTTAATTTTCGTTCACGTAGACTGTAAGAAATTATTAGAATATGAAGTGAGATGAAGACATTGTGTTGTTTATATTTTATTTTTAACATCTGACTAGCATTGAATTAAATATAAGATTTGGTTACGCTTAAAAAGTATGCCTACAAACGCCCGAGTTAAGAAATCTTTACGATCATAAATTTTGTAATGAAATGTATCATTCAGTGAAACAAAGTTAAAACTTACCTGCGTCCATTTCAAATAAGTTCCTTTTTAATATATACCACATACAGAAACCTTATTCCATTTTAAAAATTTATTAGGAGAGAACAAACACTAAAAGCATTGGCGCTATTGCGGCCATTATAGTGGTCAAACGTTTCACAGTTTTCCCGCGGTAACAAATAATGAATAATAAAATGTTCAATCAACATTAGTATTATTTGGTTACAAAAACGTCTTTAAATTCATTTTGCTTATTTTCAAAAATACATAGTATTGTTAATACATAAAATTTTATATAAAATTACAAAATACTACTTCAAAGATATGCACAGCACAGATAGAAAAAAAACGTTATGAATGCTTCTATGCTATCTAGGTTATCACAAATATTTTTTTCTTGTAGAGGGCGCTATAAAATAATCGATCCAGATTAAAAAAAAATTAAATTCAAGTAAATAAACATATTTCTAGCCTAACTGTAAAAATGAACACTCCCATTTTCTATTTTGGGTACATAATATTATTTTATAAACCTATTTTGAAATATAGTTCTAGATCGATTACAAACAAACTGGACAAACATCATTTTTATTATTTTTAAAAGAGTTTTAATTAGATGCAACGACAAAGCTAAAATTTATATGTATTTTCTCTTTTCACTTTTGATATCGAATAATATTTCTAACAAGAAATAATTTAGACATGAATTATAACAATAATCATGTCCCAACCAAATAAAATTGAACCGTGTGAAGCATGCTTTTTATATTCAGCTCTAAGCTAACTATAGGTAAATAATGTAATCTATTATTTTTGTAATACTACTATATAGGTTAGGGATCGCCAACCTTTGGTTCGCGAGCCATTATACATAATTTTATATTTTTTTTAATGTGTTTTCAACAAATATAATTTCTGTCAAAAAAAAATTAAGTACTGTTCTTGCTTACCTTTGATTTGCGGTTTAGGAAAAATTTCAACATTTAAAAAATGGCTCCGATTAAAAGTAGCTTGGCTACCCCTGTATAGAATATTATAAACTAAAGACAACGAAATCAACTGTCAACTGTCAATCAATGTTATCAGTGAAATGTTGTGATTTGGTATTTTCAAGTAGGGACATTTGGTTTATGTTTGCTACAATTTAAAAGAGCTGCTTGAAGAAAAAAGATATTTATCGTAACATTATAGCATTAACGTACAACAATGGGCAATTCGGGCCTGAAACAACATTATGAGACAGCAGCGAAGACGGGTGTTTTACAAATATCTGAAAGAAGATTAAAGGAAGTTCCACTAGAGGTTCTCAGCTTATCAGAAAATTTAAGAAATTTGGACTTATCTAAGAATAAAATTCATTGCATCCCCGATGAAATTAATCGCCTGAAACATCTTAAACAACTTAATCTGAATTCAAATAGTATACTAAAATTGCCAGATTCATTGTTTAGTTTAAAAAAACTTGAAATGTTAAATATTTCGAACAATTCTATCTCGTCGTTACCACAGCATATTGCATATTTGAGTAACCTGAAACAAGTGTATCTGAATCACAATAAATTTAAAGAATTTCCTGTACAGTTGTTTGGCTTGAACAACTTGGAAGTGGTTGATCTATCAAATAACAAATTAACTCGGGTGCCTGAGGGGATGACAAATTTCTATGCTGTGGAATTAAATTTAAGTCAAAATGAGATTTCAACTCTAAGTGATGATTTGCACCTAGCTCCGAGGCTTAAAATATTGAGATTAGAAGAGAATTGTTTAAGTTTAGATGCTATAAAACCTAGTCTATTGCGAGATTCGAAAATTCATACAATTAATTTAGATGGTAATCTATTTGAATCGAAACAACTGGCGTTGCTTGAAGGGTATAATGAATATATAGAAAGATATACGGCGATGAAGAAGAAAATGTTTTGATTCAATATTTAACCTTTTTACACATACATTTATAAAAACAGGCATAATATCTGAACACAACTATTTAACACAATGCAAGCTTTATACAAATCTTCAATTTAATTGTAAAACTATTTATTTTTTCAATTTTACTAAAATTATATACTATTAAGCAAAAAAGATGTTTCACTTTCTTAACCCCAATTTTACATATAAACTTAGAGTTTATCTATTAGCCTTGGTGGCTCAGTAGTATCACGTATTAGGAATATGGTACAGCGCTGGGGTCCCGGGTTCGATTCCCGGGTCGAGAAAAATGATATTGGGTTTTTTAACTTGATATCAGCTGAAGTTTAGAATTTGTGCTTGATATGGCGATAGAGTTATTGTAGAATACTTAAATATTTTTTTTAAATTAATGTCATATTTTGTCCTTTATTTCATTGTTATAAAAAGTATAATATTATTTTTAATCACATGGTATACTCTGTACAACAAAAGTTATTATCATAGAGAAGTTGAAACCACTTTATGAAGTTTTATTTTTAAATATCACTTTTTTTTACAATGTGGTATGGATTTGTAAATATTTTAAATTTGTAAATGTTGATTTATAATAATTTAGTTTCTAGTGGGGTTACTTTCAATTCAATGAAAATAACTGATACACACTGGTGGTGCTAGGATAAGGCGAGAGAAATTATCGCTTAATCACCACCAGGTAGTAGTTCCGCCAAAACATCTATTCTTCATAGCGCCTCCTAAGATGACGCGCATCTCTGCGAATGGGAATGAAAATTGAATTCGACGAAATAAAATGAATGACTTAAAAGGCGCCAAAAATAATCTCGTTCCACCTTGATTAAAGGTTTGGGCGGGCCCTGTTTATATAACAAAATATTTTTAATCGTATTAAATTAATTAATTCTATCTCATTAGTACTATTTAGCAGTAACAGGCAGACTTCCTAATTTAATCTTAAAGGCTAGACATGTGAAAGGATGTAAACGAATAGTTAGCGAATATCGATAGCGGTTATTGAAACATTTTGTGGCAATCTCAACTCTCTTTCTACGACTGTAAGATCGTAATTTAAACGCATATTAAGCAGGTTCATTCCGTATATACGTGTGTTTGTTCTCAGATTCCCTTGCATGGAGATACTTAATTAATTTTTAATTTCAACCATTTATATCTTAAGAAAGTTATTAAATGTTTCACCCGGTATGGACACCTATTGATAAATGTACAATACCAAAAAGGTTTATTAGCATCATCAACCAAAAACCTTACCATTATACATAATTTAAATGGTATTGTGACGTGACTATACAATTATGTATCTAAAGAGTTCTTTCATTCGTGCGGCAATTAAAAATTATATTTTAAGGTTAATGTTTTTTTAAGTGTAAATAAAAGTTATAAATTGTATCGGACGGTGTTAGTGCTTTGTATTTCTATTAACTTATTATCATGCGGGTTGTTTATCGGATACAAAGACAAACGGCTAAATAGATAGTTTTGAGATCATTCAACGAGACGTACTTTAATATGCATTGTTCTACTAAGATAATTCCGGCGGTAGATAACAAATTCTTATGCGTATTTTATTTTAATATAAATGAATGTATCCTTTACACTCTGTATGCCATGGACAGAACGGAGCTTTATATCTTGCCCAAGTAGCTAAGTTGAGAATGGAAACGGAAATCGCTGAGAAATATCTAGTAACGAGTATATTTAAAAACATATTATATGAAATTGACTGAAAAGTGAACGATCGGATTTGTTTAATTATTGTAAATTGTTATAATTTTATGTATCACGTCATTCAGCTGGGATTATCAATGTAACTGAGTTATAGAATGATAGGGCAACTTATTGAACTATTGACCTTATTTGGACTTGACATTGTGATAGTTTATTTGCTTTGTTATTTCTAATATTAATGACAAACTATGTAATTCTTAATGCTATTTTACTTTTTCGCTGCTATGGGGCACAATAGTACTTAACCATAAGAATGAATGAGAGCCGTAAGGACTCATAGTAAAAGGCGCGTCCAACCCGTTTATGTAAAATCCGTTAAATATGTTAATTTTATTAATTATATCCCAAAAATAATTATCATGAAAAATAACCAAGAATCCGCTCAATTAATATTTGAATTAACCGTTTAGTAATTTTTAATAAGGTGTAAATACAATAATGTAATATTTAGCACGTAATATCTAAATTTTAAAATAAAAAGAACTGGTATTTGTGCTAAGTGCATGGATCGGGAACTGGACAATCATTTTGTGTTCTCTGACACTTATCGTAAGTTATCAGGCCGAATTCTGACGTGGCAGCGGCGAACGCGTCGCTTGCTAGTTCGGTTCGGATTCGGACGCATTCGGACGGTTAGTTTAGTTGCAGTCATTCCGCCGGTCACGTCGGTTGATTGCATCGTATAGTCAATATTTAAATATTGACTATTGTCACATGTATATTTCAATTTCGTAAAATAAATAACTTGAATTGTCACACGAGTGTTATAAAACTGTCCGGACTGCTTTTAAAAAGTGAGTAAATATTTAATTTCCAATTATTGTATTTTTGGCGCCAGTATTGTTGAACGAATTAAGGTGTTGCATTATGAGTGACCATTGACCAAACGCTTGTCCGATGTAATAAGTAAATATAAAGTCATGTGAAAATATAGTCAATTTAGATGACATTGTTTACCATGGAATTATTTCTGAAGGCAAATACGAAGTGTTGTAATGTTTGATGAATTATCCCTTTTTGGTTTAAAACGCAAAAAGTTCTTATCTCATTATTTTACTACACTATACCGGTAAACGTTTAAGTATTATGTACGTATAAGAATTGTAGGCATTAAATTTTGCATCGTTGTTAGTTTTTGCAAAACCTTTTAAATAATAAGTTATTAGTTAATTTTGTACGTGTATTTTGAGAATTTATAAACAAATATCGATACGCTTTAACCCAAACTTTTGTCTGTAACTAAGTCTTTATTTTCTTAAAATCTCTGCAGGTAGATATCATTAAAATGACTAAAAGGTGATGATTACATGTTTTTTTTTACGTTAGCATTTAAAAATTATTTGTTACACAAATTGAATATGACACGTAAGTAACTTCAAAATGTTGGAAATAGATTGTGAGTTGATGTGATTGTAAAATTAATTTGTTTAACCATCGAGTTATTTATATTATTTATTAGATTGCTGGTTGGGTATAATGCGACGGTGTGGTTAATTAATATTTTTCTAAAAATTTTTAATTATCACACAAATATAAAAAATAAACTATTTTTTTGACCTTGCAAACCGTCACTTCTTAAAAAAAAATTAATACTGTAGCATTCGATTTTGAAAGTAAATTAAATTTAGTATACTACAGCTTGTATCAAGACGATGACGCTTTCATATTTGGTTATGTTTTTGGTGTAAATCACTTATATGTTTTAATCTAAACTGTATTAAATGGCGAAAGGTTTACTATCCCTGTTACATTTGATTTTTTTTATTGTAGTTTGTAAGTCATGTCATTTAAAAATTAACCTTTTTAATAATCTGTTATCAATAGAAAGCCAGAATATTAAATGTCCAAGAATGAAATTCTTCATGCAATGCCGGGCGCGAGCGGCTTAGTTATCCATAACAGTGCCTTATTTAGAACTACTTAAATATAAATAGATGATATATTTTACAAGGGCTAATTTTGTAACACCTTTATCAATACCGCTTATCACTAATACTATCGAAGACGCATTGGGTGGTTTAGGATACAAAGGAGTCTCTATCGTAACGTCCTCGCATATCTGTGTTGTTTTTGATAAATTACCACCTTATTTCCCTTT
>JAABKM020000023.1:5002994-5013091 GCA_016277805.2 Papilio aristodemus | reverse complement strand
ACCTTTTATCGTAAGTATACTTAAATAAAAAATTAAAGTATACTTAATTCAGTAAATTTTATTTCAGTTTTATTTTTATCTGATGCTTGTTCCATTGACTCCTGTAAGCCTAAACGGCTTTCTGTTCTTGAAGAGAGATGTGATTCGTTTCGTATTATAAAAGTAAGCCATAAAATGTCAATAAACGAGTTAATGTCGTATTTAGATTTGCTTAAATAATTTTACTCGTTTATTATTTGATTAATATTAATTTTTTTTTATTAGAGTCTTATTCTCTGTCTCAGTCTTATTCTGTTATAAAGTTTATTTGATATCTTTACCACAGCTCTGACAAGTAACCGACTCAAAGAGCCTTTGCTACTCATAGCTTTATGGAATTAATATTTTATTTAAACAGACAAATTAAAACAACTTTTTAAAATAACCTTTGTGAATATTACTTCATTAATATTAATTCATTACTACAATTAAGTAACGATTTTAATTATACCTCACGCATGTATTCCTCGAAGGGATAGGTAGAGGAGCAAGTAGTCCACCCAAATTTTGCCGTATTAATTATCTAATTTTATTTTTAATACAGAATAGCTACTACACCGTAAATCCTGCTACTTAATTGATTTAATTTGTCATCCTGCTATTTCTCCTTAATCATTTATTGTGCGGTCAATTTATACAAAAACCAAATTAATTATCTCTATGATAAATTATCTCTTGACGAAAAGCAAATGAATATCCATCCAGTAATTTTTGAGTTAATTAGAATTATGTGGATAGAACATTTAATTAGTTCGTTTGGCTATGAGATGTAGCTCATTATTAATTAATTTTAAATAATGATATGGCCACACTTACATGATTTAGGAAAGTTATACGGATACTCGTACATACGAAAAAATACTCTTTGTGCACATAAGTTCATATCGCAAACAAAATTTACTTCGCTGGCTGTGACAGAATCAATAACTAAGGTACTCTATTACCTGCAGCAAATTCTTCGACAGCTGCGCTTTTCTAGAACTGCATTATAGTGAAATATATTTCCTTTTGTGTTGATATCGTTTTATCGGAAAGCAGAAATATTTATTTTTGATTTTTAATTGATAATATAGGGTTTCAATTTTTCAGAGATCGAATTTTTAACTAGAAAATTATTTTTGAATTAAAGATCCAAGCATTTTCCTGGTAGAAAGTATGTTAACCTCATCTATGTTTTGGGTTTTGTTAAAGAGAATTTTTTTATTTCATTAATGGCGACAAATTTTTGTTTACAAATTGATTGATTTGAAAATTGATCCGTGTGATTGGAAATAATACTTCATTAATATTTTTCTCACAACAAGTGAGTGTATAATTATTTCTAATTTTAATTTCAATAAAAACAGCAAAAACTTCTTCTGAAATAATTATTCATTTGAAGTAAACATCCACAAAAACATCCAAAGCTACCTGTACTTTTAGTGTAATATGTTTTTCATGCAAACGCCTCGCAGCCATTTAACGTTTAAAAGCTTATAAACGATTTTTAAATAGAAAAATTTACCAAGCAAACTCTCTCATTGACGACGTTTATTCTGTGCTGAAAAAAGCACTCAGCTTAAATCACAAATTAAGGTTTGTATTTGATGTAGTTAGTAAGAAGAATTTATCAACAACATTTTAATGGATGTTTCTTTTTACTTGTAATACAAACACAAAGTACAAACTCATTATTAGTTAGAATTCAAATATAGGAGTAATAAGGCGTTACTCTACTCTAATCCAGTATTGATTATTTCTTTAAAAGTGATAATTTTTAATTTAATTTATGCCCATAATGAAAGAAAGTTACAGTACGAGAGTGGAATTAATTTGCTAAGATCGGACGCAAAGTTAAACGAATTAAGGTAATTAATTAATTATATCGTATTAAGAGCGTTAAAGAAATTTATTGTCGGTAATAAAATGCTGTTAGAGAAGAAATCTTATTGTTTGAATTTAATATAATTATTTCTTTTTTAACAGCTTGTATGATTGCCTTTTACTGTCAATTGGTACCCATTATTTATTTATTTTTCGCCCTCTCCAGTGTCCTCATCAAGTGGATTTTCGCAACCCTGACCAAGTCATCGGTCAATCTTGAAAGACACACGCTGCATCGATCTGTTACGTGAGCGCTGTATCATAGCGAATTTAATATTATATTTAACAGATTTAGTGCGAGAAGTAAAAAAAATTAAAATAATTACAATGTGTTTACTGTTTTACTCTTTTTCTCATACTTTACGTTACAGATTTCATTTCCTTCATGTAACGAAATGTGTCTAAATGTTATGAACTCTTGAAATGTTATTGTAGATTTGATTTTGTTATAAATTAGATATTTTTCATTTGTAAATAAACTACATAAATATAACCACACAACATTTATTATTCTATGCTTTTCCATAGCTGCCATTTTTCCCAGAGAGGCTTTCAGTCCCGCGAGGGCGTAAGTAGTGTACAATCAGTCAGGAGTGAAATTGGTTTCAAAGAGAATATTATTTTGCTTGAATTTATTATTCACGTTATAAAATTAAATATAAATTGATCAAAAGTAAAAAGAACTTAAGATGTTTGTTGTATGTTTTTTAGATATTTTAAATTGAAAATGTTTCAAGGGCTAAAATTTCGAGCACCCACCTATTCTGTCTGAGGGTGAATTCATCTGTCTGTCACATCAAAGATTCATCAAAAGCGCCCACATTTACGACACATTTTATGTTTTACAGTTTACCTTAATCGTTGAACTGTCGCTACGGATTCGATGCCCTGAGACATTAAGTTACCTCGTTAGCCTACTTTTGTCCCTATGTTTGATAGAAAATAGAAATAGTAAAATTAAATTTAGATAGTTAAATTTTACTGCACAGACAATGGTATTATATTACAATAGTGTCGTATTCAATTTAATTAATACTAAAGTAATCTTTGAAAGCTTAAATCCGACCCGTCTGCGGTCGTGACTGTGTAGTCAGGTCCACAATTCAATTACTGCGGTGCAGTCGTAGTAATGCTCCACGGTGCTAAGCTGTAAGAGGATTTGAATCTTTTAACATTAAAGATAATAACTTCATAAAATGTTGACTTTCCTTTATTTCTTTCAGTAAGCTGTTTAGTCGAATAAAATAAAATAAAATCTATCGATAATTCAAGTTGTTTTAATTGTAGATTTAATTTAATTTACATAAGTCATAGAAGAATTATGATATCTTTTTTTGGATTTTAAACCCCTTCACCATGGATCCATTAATAAAGTACTTGTTCTGTATCAATAGTAAAGGACTTTAAATAGGGCTGTGCAAATTTTTTTGTACGGGTGCCTTAGGTATAGGTACGATGTTAGGCAAAGTCGACACTTTATTTTATCTATATGCTTGGCGTAATCGTTTTGTAATGCTGAAGAATACACAACATACTGATTGGTACAGATCTTTATGTTTACACTTAGCTGAATTGATAATTTATTGTTTCTTTTTTATAAAATCCGACGAACTTAAATATTTTATTGTTAACATTTTAATTGGAAATTCATGAAATCCCGTCAAAGGGCTCTTGAATAAACGGGTAATTGAGGGTAACAATAGCACTCAGATCAATGAAACTCCTGTCGTCTAGAGTGGCCCCTCTCTGAATAATTTATGTTTTAAATTTTTAAAAGATTTTACTCCCACGGACAGACATAGACAGGGTTATTGTTTCTACATTTAAGGTTTTCTTTTTTTATTGTTTTAGCCAAAGACATATTGAATAAAATTAATCACTCGATAAGAAATGTTTAATTGCACTCTTAGTTCTGCAAAGGACAAAGGTCGACTGTCAACTGTAAACCAATAATTGCAAGTTTGGGATCATGAATATTATCTATTAAGCAATAATTCTAAAACATTTTTCGTAAACGGTTTCGTAGCTATGAATGTTAATGAAAAATGCCGACTCAAATAATTTGCATATTTTCGTGGACGTGTATATTTTTAATGTCGACCCTTTTTCGTTTAATTTTTTTACGTGAACCTTTTGTTAATACACCGCACACATAACAATCAGGTTTTTTGCACGTATGTACGTATTCGGAATCGAAAAATATTATGGAATTAGAATATTCATGGAAAGTATAATTTATGTATTTTAAAAACGGTTTCTATCAAATAAGAGTCGTTTTTTAAATAATGAAATTTTACCGATTGTGTATTGATCTTTAATCGGCGATTTGCCTTTAAGTTATCTTTCTTAAAAATATTATATTCGAGAAAATAAATATCAATTGTTTGGATAATGATTAACTTCCTTCGCATAGTATAGTGAGCGAATTGGCAAATTACCTTATGTTAATAACATATTTATTTGTGTTAATATGTTTAGTTAGCTAATTATTTTATTCTATTTACCGATAGATATTATAATATATGTTGTATCAATAATACTTCTCGACAAATACTGGGGAAAGATTTACTAATGCATAATTATATATAAAAGCTATTTCCGATTGCAAACAAATGAAACAATACCGCTACGAGGATTGCATGATATTGCATTACCGGTATTAGTAATAGCCGGAACCTATAAGTTCCGATGATAGCCTGGCGCGTACACTAAGCTATTAAATTATTTAAAATTCCAGTACATTGTGTATATGAAATATGCCTAATCGAATTTCTCTTTTATTCAATAAGTATATCATAACGGCTCAATGACGACCTAGTCTTGTGACCAGCTAGTTAAAAATATTATTAATTGTAATAAAAATATTTTTCAAGTGTATTTAAAACGTGCTTAAGTCAATTTCGCACAACATTGAGCCAGATAACGATCAGTCACGATGTAATCTGTCCGCGCGGTACACCGGCCCGGCATCGAATTAAATTGATGTGGCTCAAATATTTACACACTCACGTTATGATACGAAACATTTTGCGAGGCATAATTCAGAATCTTTTTTCTTATTTTTTAAAAAATATTAGTACATAGTGAAATTATTTATTATTATTACACAGAATCAAATTAAAAACTTTCAGGAAAAAAGAAAACGCTAGCGAAGACAAGAAATATTGCTAGTTATTTATGTTCCTTTGAGATTTGACGAGCTTGAATTCGTAGTGGAGCTGTTGATATAATATATGTCTTTTAAAATAATATGTAAGATGTTGCAGCATGTACATGCCCACATAAGAGAGTTTTCTCTAGTCGCTCGGTGAAATAAAATAAAATGTATGAATGCGAGGTGAGGCAGCTTGCTTTATAACTCGTGATAGAACTTCGCTTGGAATCCTTCATGTTACGTAAACTCAAAAAAGTTCCGTAATAACGTTTCAGAAATACTTTTCCGGCACCTGGCAAAATGTGAACGCAAAATTGAGAGAACACGCAATTTTTCTACTCGCAAGTGAAAAGTTGAGTATGTTAAGTGAAATAAATTTTTATCTTTATTTTTAAAAATAAATATTTACATACACAATTTATTATAAAGAAATATTAAAAGTAAACAAAGTTTTTGCAGAATCGAGTCGAATAATTAAATCTAAGAAAAAAAACCTTAAGTGTTATTTTTCATTATAATTATCTAGGAAAATAATTTTCTCAAAAAAAAAAAATTAATCCAAATTTCAAATTATTTTACTTGTAATAATTTCTCATGGGAACAATAGATCGGAGTCGATATTGAAATTCAAAGTATCGTTCAAGTGAACTGAACTACTGAATATTTATGTGATCTGTTCGTCAACATCGCCTAGATCTTGTTCATGTCTGTACGAAAGCCTGCAATTCAATCCTCTCAATTATTGGAATACAAGGATTTCAAATACACACGTTTGGGACATGTATTGGATATATCAATCTATCAAAAAATTAACAGTTCAATATATTCTGACTTTAAACTTATCTTTAGATAGTATATATAAATTCTATCAACAATAATACTGAAACATTTTTTTTAATTTAAATAAATAATATTTGCATTATTTGTGTATAAATATGCGAACTAAATAGAATTAATATTTTTACTATAGACGGTCCTTCGTCGGTTACAACTTCGCAATGTTGCATTATAAGATTTTAGATGATCGCTACAATTGATCCGAGCTGTTTAGTCCGTTTTAAGCTGTAGCTCTAAAAAGTAACTGATTGATATACTACGTCCGCTGCAGGGACCGGATTTTAATTACAGCTCGAAATGGGATAGTGCAATGTAGAGGCCGAAATGGCAGAGCGCCAAATAACCGCAATCTATTGTATAACTTGGGCAGCTGTTTATACAACAGTGTTTTTGCAAAGGAGGAACGCTCAAGTATTTCTTCGACCGCAAACACAATATAGTTTTTATTACAGGAGGCGGCAGATGAACGAGCGGTTTACCTCGTGATAAAAAGCTGATCGTGAAACCGTTAGGAACGGGTAGTAAGCCCATTACTGCCTTCTTACTTTGGAGTGCCATATACTTGTCAAAAACAATTAATTTCATATTTCTCAATATTTTTTTTTTAGTAAACGAACTGTTTTATACGTCTATGTGCAGGTTGTCCGAGAATCGTTATATTTTGAACCCATGGTTTTTCGTTGTACACGTCACCTCCGGACACTTGTAGTCTGTTTTAATGCTCTCTATCATCACTATATCAAGTTCATGTGCTAGTTTTTGTTTATCGTAGAAATTATACTTGATAAAATATATTAAATTAGTCGATTTAAAAAGCATTTAATGGTAACTTTTTTCTATTAAATTTGCAAAATGTTGGAAGCGTATTGTGATAAAAAGCTTTTTTTGTAATAAATTGGCTTCATAGACATTTTATTTTTACGTCGAATATAAAAGAGTACAATGGAATGTTACGGGAAATTTTGTATTTTAAAATATTAATACTTTCAAGATCGTATTTTAATAAACTTTAATAGTTTAGGTTAGGTAACCAAAATCTGTTTCGGATATTTAAAGTGAACATGGTTACCTCGATACTAAACTCCTACACTAAAGTGGAATTAATTTTTGGGCCATCGTTAGTTTTTATAGGTAATAATCGGTTTTCTGTGCCTTTAATTGCACCCTTTCCGAACTTTAATGGGCATCCCTAATAGAGAATTGGTTTAAACTACAACAATTTCGTAACATTTTGGAAAGAACAATTACTTTGAAACGACTCATTTATTTTTATTACATGTAAGATGGTCGCATTTTACGAAATAGGTACATTCTGACGACACATACAAACGTGTATATTTGTCGTCAGAATGTACTAAATTTACGTACTATTGCATGTATAATGAAAAAAAAAAAGAAATAAATCGAACTGTCTGCATGTTAAGATGGAAGAATACGAATTATATGAAACTTTCTTCAAAATTGGTTCACCTGATTGGCTACAAAAAGTTCTGATGGAACATACATACACTACCCGAGATTAAACTTCTGTCAGAAAAAAAAACCTAATTACATGAGAGGTATGTCTCATGATAAAATAAAATTATGGACATGTAATCAACTAATGGAAACATTTTATTAGTACAATGTGAAACATTTGCCAATTCACATTATTATTTCCTAATGAATGTAATACACATTTTGTATTACATACCCTGAGATAATATTTCAAAGAATATAATTTAGTATGATTGATTTTTAAGTACTGATTTTATTTTATTTTTTTAAGCTACCAATTTTTATAATTTTGTGTATTTAAATTACTTAAATTTTGTCTCTGAAAAAATTATTTAATTTATTCTTTACATATGATTCATTTTTGCATTATAGAAAGTTTAAAACTGTTATAGTAATAAAAATTAAGCCACGGAAACCTCAACGCGTTTTTATTAACATTTTGCAAAGTAGGTTTCATAAACTTAGATAATTAATTCTCTAAAAATCTAATTTACGTTATACTCACATCATAACAGCATGCCCACTTGCTTATTTTAGTAATTAAGAGTTTAAAAAGAAATATTATTATATATTATATTGTGTTCACAGTTTGTTAATTGTGACTAATGTCGAGTTACTAAAAGCTTTACAATAAGTACGGTAAGTAAAACAAACCCAAAATAATACGCCATTTAAGTTTTATAAGTAAACTATTAATTTTTTTTATCAAAAATTATGTATGTACCGTTGGGAGGAGGGGATAATGATTTTACAGACTAACCTAGGGGCCCTGGCACAAAAAAAGATTGGGAAACACTGCTCGAAAAGATTTTATACGTTAACGTATCTTGAAGGTACACCGTTTATCTTCTATATATTACTTGACGAAGAATGGAATGTTTTTGCTGGCGTTATTTTTTCTTGATATATTTTTACAAATTTCTTCCCATTACAATCAGGATCTTTTGAAAGCGACAGCTTTTATTCATCTAATGGTATGGCAGCTTTAGACCTCATTTGTATTTGACCGCAGATAATAATATCGCCTACAATGTTTTTATATAAATTTTGCTTTAATTTTTATTAATTTAATTAATGTTAATACATTAATTAAATTAATAAAAAATATTTTGCTAATGTAAAATATCGGATCTTTTTTGGTCGTAAACGTAAAAGATATGAAATAAATTCAAAGAAAAAAAAATTGTGTACATAAAATGTATGTTAGGTAAGGTTACCACCACCACCACCACCACGAAATCGATGTTTCCTGAGATGTAACTTAGTGCATTAAAATTGGTTGGCACAATTAGAAACACAATTTGCGAAAGCAGTTGCTATCGCTTTGATTAAAGTTGTAATCAAAATGATATCGGCCACTCTGCCAGCTGAGGTCCTTGGGACGCACAATTTGGAACAACGTTATTTAAGAATGTTAGTATCAGTATTTTGTTTGAGAATGAAGACGGATTAAAAAAATATATGAGCTAGATAAATCATAGGTAAATACGTACGAGTTTAAACGCTTACATTTCAAATTCATGTATATTCAACTTTTTTGCTAAAAAGCACATATCTGAAAAGGAGGTACTGGCCACATGTAACAAAATGAGAGTCGTGTAGACATGTAAAAAGAAATTTAAAATATGAATTTGTGTAAATAAAATTATCAATCCAATTCATAAAGTAATGAATAATAAAAACATAAAAGTGATTTACAATTAAAACGTAACATTTGTATAAAATAATAAGTAAAATTAAAACATTGTTTGACTAGTTTGTTTTGTTCGCTCAGACATTGTTATGTGAATAATTCACATATTTCAATGGATTGCAATTACTTGGACGTTTGCCATGTCGGCCTTCCAATTCGATATCGAAGTTTTTAATAAAATCCATTAACCAAAATTTGATACTGACTATAAATAAATATTTTTCATGCAACCATATTGAAACGAAATTCAAAAAATATAACGGGCGGAGTCAACCTTACTAAACATTTTAAATATTATTTTCATCCAGGGTTAGCGGTGTTTAGCTTTAATATTTTTTTATAATAATGAGTCCTAAAAGTAGAATATATTAAAATAATATTAGAAATTTTAATATTCAGAAAATATTTTTTTTTACACAAAATCAACAGTATCTAAAAAAATTGTAACAAAAATTTGTAAAAGCTCCATGAATCTTATTTGTAAAATCTCTACTGGGATTAATCCCGGTGTTGGAACAATTTTCATGCAAAAATAATAGTTTTTGTTCGGACCTAGTTTCCTTGAATTGTTAAATGATATAGAAAACTTTATAATCTACCTAAAAAATTCTATTTGTAAAACCTCTACAGGGATTAATCCCGGTGATGGAGTAGTTTTCATGCAAAAATAATTGTTTTAGTTTGAACCTAGTTTCAACAAACTACTATTTCGATGGGATTTTCCCTCCCTTATTCTTACGTCACAAAGACTGGCAGATGTCGGATCGTTTAAAATTAGTACTGCTTTCAAATCAAATAGACGTTATTATAGAGAAGATAACAGTGCATGAATGTCGTGAATTTATTCTGACAGTACATAAATTAATGGCGGTGATCGTCTAACTTTACATGATTCGTTACTCGTTTGCCATACCGTAAAAAAACAATCGTGAAAAAATATTAGGTCTACAACTTTGCTCCCGCCGTTTTCCAAAAGATGGCGCTAGTAGCCAGTAATAGTTCAAATAAATAAAT
>JAABKM020000023.1:4973648-5001528 GCA_016277805.2 Papilio aristodemus | reverse complement strand
TTGTTGCCTGAAAGATGGGCCAAAGTAGTGGAAAGTGACGGACAATACTTTGAAACATAAATAAGATACCATTTTTTATATATAATTTTTAAAATTAAAAAAAAAACGGCGGGAGCAAAGTTGTAGACCTAATATAAAATTTTATATTCGATTGTATTTCGATATTTATTCGTTACTTTTAGATCCAATCATTTTCATTATTTATAATTATGTGCTATATGTGAAATAGATTTTCATCTACGTATAGAACTATAATTTGTGTTGTTTGTAGAACCATTCAAATTTAGTAAATTACATGTCTATCAAAATAGACGGATTCGTGTTATAGAGCTCATACTTGTATTAGATACTACAAATAGATAGTATAACCTAGATAATATTACTATTAAAACCTAAATATACAAAAAAAAATACTAGATGAACAACAATATACGCGTATATTTTTACGTCCTTTTTCGTAAATTACTTTAGGTGTTCATAGGTGTTCATATCAATTTAGACGACTGTTTATGTCTGAATATGTAGAGTTTTTTTTTAATGTGTACGACATTTTTTCCTCATAATATCTGTAGGTATAATAAGAAAAGATTGATGAATTGATCGAGTCGTGTTAAAGGCTTTCTTTCTATCTTGGTTCTTCGTTAATTTAAAATTTTCCTAATTTATCAAATACTTTATGAAAAAGTGTCACATACCTTAATTTCGCCCTAATCCGCATTTTTAAGCAAATTCTTTGTCGTTCAACTTTATATTGTATTAAAAATATTTTAAAAGTCGTAAATATAAATTACGAAAGTCGGATTAGAGCAGCTAAAGGTAAATTCAGTTCATAGACATATTTATGAAGAAAATATTGCTTCCTCGGAACGCTAAATTTTATCACCTAAAATTGAGATAGCAAAACGCCTCGTAAAGGATATCGGAGAAAATTTACGTTAGAGATAAATTTTCATACATTGATGCCATTTATAAGAATTAAACTAGATATATGGACTTAACTACAAAATTTAATATTATTCTCTAGAAAAGATCTGATTGATTTTGAATTAGTCATTATACATATTTCGCAGAGTTTTTCAGTTCTTGAATGTGACAGAGTGCAAGCTTATTGCATTATATTGAAAATCGACAGCAAACGTTGGTTACCTTTTCAAAATCAATTTAATATATGTCCTGTGACAGGAATTGAAACTAAGTCTCAAAGGGTAAATAGTTTAATCATAAGACTGCTTATTGCTATAACTATGTTTTCAACAGTGTGCGTTTTTTTTGTTTACCGTTTTCCTTTTCCCGAATTTCATTATTGTATTATAAATTAATTAATAAGGAATATATTATAAATAAATAAATAATAAATTATCTAAGCACAACATTGCACTGTAAAAACTGTAAAAAAACATAAATAACAAAATATTCGTAGAAGTTTGAATCTTATTCCTCAATCTAATTGGATTTTTTGATTTTAGTATAGCTCCGTTAACGAAAGCGAGTAACGTAATATGCTTTAAAATGGTTTCGATCATTAACTTTGATAAAGTTAAAAGATGTATCGTTTCCACAAAAACACCTTTGTGAAAACATAAGTACATAAAATTAAAATTTGAGAGATAAATAGAAATTCTTCACAGCTACCACTCTCAAATAAGAAATTCATTTGAAATATTCAGACTCGTCGTAAAATCTCTGATTGGTGTCGTAAAGTCTAACATAAAATATTTTTCTTAGTCACTACCGATTGCTAGTAAAATCTTAATTTTTTTGTTGCTGAAGTAATTTTTTTTCCGAGCATTATACGTATATACTTATTAACACAAAAATATGATAAAATAGCGTTTGTTGCGAATTACTCCAACATTGGTAACATGACTTTGGCTTGACTTTATATAGCTATTAACTTATATTTTGTACGATTCCTTTGTTAAATTTGTTGGTCTAACAGAAATCTGCGCATAACAAATTAAATTTGATATTTATAGTTTACCAAATTTTTAGGTAATAAATCAGTTTAATTTGAAACAGAGATTATTATGTAACACAGTTTCTGAATAAATTAATACGGAGACATGAACAGACGCGGCACGCTGATGTATAACAAGATAAATTAATGTTACAAACTAATAGACTCTGCAAGGAAACATTGAAAGGCAAAACATCTATGTAAATATTAAATCCACCAGAAATAAATAGTTAAAAAAAACTATTGCTGTGATTGAAAATAAAAAGCAAACACATATCTAATGCCTGTGTTTTCTGAATGGGTAGGCAGAGGCACAACTGATACACATTTCCAGAAACGATGATTAAAAATACTAATAAACTAACAGTCTATTTTAAAACTTTATGAAATTTAAATAATAGAATGTTAGGAAAACATTTAGCTAGTTCCAATGCACTACCGTTCTCAAGTCACGTGAGGCACTTCATTGTTCAATCGGACCTTGTGTCAGTTGACGACATGAACAATTAGTGTGGAGGCCTCCTGTGTGCTTTACTAATTACATTACTGTTATGTTCACGAGTTGGATCGGTCAAGGATGCGTGCTCAACGAGGATTAGGATCTATGAAGTCTTCGAAAATGGAAAGATATTTGTAAAAAAAAAAAGATTTAAAAGGATGAAAATAACCAAAATCTATTTTTAAATATTTAATGCTTTTAAATAATTTAAAATAGGAAGTATAGAAGTCGTTTTGTAGCTTATATAAATTGCAATTTTTATATTTTCTTTGTAAATTAGTATTTTATTCAAATTATATTTTATAGTAAAAATATTTATTACAATGTATGTAAACTTTGGTTAGTAATAAATGTAGCTTTTATCAATATTATCTTGTTTTATTGGCAAAAGCTTCGAATTTACATTCGCCGTCTGCACCGAAAGTTCGAAAGCTATTGAACACTAGATATTGTCGATATTGGCTGCCCTACTTATTGCAAGTCAAAGCTTCGAATGGGACTTCAACAGAAGCTGTCTTAATGGATTTTAGTAAATTAAACATTATTTTAGCTCTAACTTCGCTCAATTTAGGATATTTATCAAAATGATTACTTTATCATAATGTTTGCGATGTTATATCGTTTTAAAAATTTAATTTTCTTGAATTAAAAATATTTGAAAAATAACAAAGTAATGTAATTCATTTTAATATGTCACAAAGCCTTATATTTATACTCTGATACTCGACAATTGTCGTTATCTATGGAGGCACTTGTTTCTTGTTGTTTTATTTTATTTTCTTATTGGAGTTTTAAAGATTTTAAACCATTTTATCGTCAGCCAGTAATATAGAAAAAAGAAAACTTAAACGATATTTTCTTTTGTTTGATAACTAAGTAACTTTATGACATATTGAATAACTGTCCCCGAGGCGCAGTTATATTCTTGTGCGACTGAAATGCTGGGGTCACGGGTTTGAATCCTGGCTCAAGTTTAGAATTAGAGCTCGATATCGCGATAGGCACGCACTATTTACACCTCTGCTTACCCCTTTGGGGAATACAGGGGTGAAGTATGTTTTTTATATTAGATATGAATTAATTGGAGTTGCTTTGCAAATTCATTTTCACACTTAGTTAGCGAAGGAAGCAATACACTAATTGTGATTGTAATGAATGTAAGTATCGTTACCGTTTGGTGTTAGCGAACGAAAGCCAAACGGCACGCAACGTTGCGTGACCGAACGTATCGGTGTTTTGTCGCCTAGCTAACCTTACAAGCCGGCCTCGCGTTTGACATTGAAGGTTTCTGTAACTACGGTGAAATGGAATTTAAACATTTTACACGAAGTAAATTTAAAACTGTACGTTATAAAAATATAACAAAAACATTACCTGATATCACTATATGGACACGTTTTAAATATTCGTAAAAAACGGATCTCTTTACTACTATTCTATACAGGAGCTTTTTGTTGTAACAGTCTAGTTTATATTAACCGTATGGTTATTTCTAAATATCCTATATGTACATAGAACAATGTATAACAAGGTAAGTTGTGCAGCAAGGGGAATTGTAGCAAAGCTTTCGTGCTATTAATTAATTTTTCGCCCTAAACTTTGTTAAACTGTAGTTACGAAATTAAACTTGGATAATAAACATCTGGCGTGTTGTTTTACAGGAACTGACATGTATGTAAATTATATATGTATTGTTATGTATGTTTCTTGATGTGTACGTACTATCAATTTACTTATGTTGTATAATGTTTTTTTTTCATAAAAAAATATAACTTTTAAAATGTGTAAGATAAGTAGAATCATGCCTGAGCAAAATATTTTGTTTGTGAAGAATATTACAAGTCTATGTTTACCGACCTAGTACATATTCAGTCATGTAAAAGCTTAGTTTTCTCATATTTGTTACTTGATAAAATGGGAAAGTGGAAATTAAAGAACGTATTAAAGAAGAAGTTTAAAGAGACCACGATTAAAGGTGAGAAGGGTAGAGAATACATTCAGGGCATTTTTCCGAAATATTCTTTCAAAAAATACATGAATATAATTTCATTAGCAAACATTGAGATTTCAAGGTGGAACTACCGTAGATCGTCCTATTTAATAAAAGTCATACCATTTCATATACGAAAGCTAGAATATTTTCTGTATTTTATTTTATAGCGTAAAACAATGAGCCGGCCATGAAATATTTTACTTTTAGTGAAGCAAAGAGGCCATTTGTATGCTTAACATGCTTCGTTAGGTGCCCGGAGTTTGTATCTGAGTCCGGGATCAATATTCCAGTGAAAGTTGTTGGTCGGCCTTTACGAGGGATTAAATTTACTGTTTTTCAAACCATGGTTGACATGTTTTAGAGAAACTTTTGTAACAAATGTACATTTTGGAGGTGAGTTATATCATATACCAATATGCGTGAATTGTATTTAGGTTGTTAAATTGTTAGAAATATTTTGTAAAAACAACGACAATTATAAAATCTGGGAGCTCAAATTATCCACCTTTGTCACGAATAGGATAGGTATAATAAGAATAGAGTTACAACCTAAATGGGTACAAAAGATTTAACATTTTTTTTTTATAAGATGAAGGACAGAAATTATTAATTCAATTGATAATTTCAGTTATCTTAGATGGCTTGCTTCTAGTTAGTGTCGATAATTATTCTACTTCATAAAAAAAAGCGAAGTTGAAGATTTCCTTTCTAAAAACGCAAAAAAAAACGGAGTAGGATGGAAAGAAGGACGGTTAAAACAATGTCCTATTAAACTTTCCAAGTTATGCCACTGGCATGGCATGACCTGAAAAAATACAAAATATTTACGAAAGGTATTATAAAGGTCTTTCCCAAGAAGGTTTTCTATATCTAGTTAATTTGTATGTTTTTCTTCAACTTATGTTATCTCAATGCCGCAGAGCAAATAAGGGCGTTATTAGTTTTCCATCGGATTTTCGCCTCAGAGCAAAAATAATTAAATTATTAATTTCTCTCTGTTGTCATTTGTATTAAATTTGAAAACTTTAATTTAAAGCCATTCATTAGTGATGAATTTCACTTTTAGTGCAAAGACTGTTATCTCGTAACGGACTCTACAAAAAATAATCATATAAACACTTATCGTTGAAAACTTTAAAGGAACTATTCATAAAAATGATGTAAAAAAGTCTTTTATCATTCCTAAAAGTTCTTTGCATCATTGCGGTTGGTGGGAGACGTTTTCAATTGTTTTTATTGGACTTTTTTCCAAGCCGTAAACACATTTTATCCGCGGATAAGAGTGACGGACGCGTCGCGCTATGTCTTTATATTACTCTCAGAAAAGATTATGTCTTTTATTCAACGAATTTACGTCTACTAACTGTCATATTTTGTCTGTGATGTTTTATATAAAATTGTTTATATATCAGTAAAATAACAATACACTGTTATAATATTTTTCAATTGTTTAATGTAAAGATTTATTTAGTTTCATTTTAAAATTTTCAAATAAGCTTAAGATTGAATGTACTATTTTCACGATAAAAAAATCTTTTTTAGACAATTGTTTAAAAAGCTATACATTAACAATTTCTTTTCCATCTATTCTATTTAAATTTTTTAGTATTAAATTAATCACTATATTGAAAAATTATTATAGCTAATGTACGAATGAATGATCCTTATTTTTTAGTTACGATCTGTGTATTCAGAATTAAATACGTATCAAATAAATTTATACTTAAAGTGCTTTTTATGTTTTTCAAAGTCTTTGTGTTTGAATCATAACACAATATACATTATTATATTATTTCATCCAAAAATTAAATATTCCAAACCGAAATTAAATCTTGTAAAGTATAATAAAGTTTAGCTCTCAAAAGATCTATCTTATTATGTTACTAATGAGTTAGTAATTTGAACTCGTCTAATGAAAGTCAGAAGTAAGTAGTTGGTAACTAGTTTTGTTACGAAGTTAAAGAGATACTTGAATGCCTAGTTAACGAAGAATGTAAGTTATTTCTATCAGTTATAATCATCAACGTGAAAGTAATTAGTTTGTCAAAATGAAATTATTGTGTAGATTATTAATAATAAAAGTTAATAAATTGTAACGTAAAAGGTTCATTATAAAATAACCATCAGCCAGTAGACGCAACGGTATTACCTAAGGTTCGCTACAAAGTTTAGTCTCTTGCCATTGGTATTTTGTCCATTGTGATTGTGTATCTTGAGGTAGGGCTACACAGAAGAGAAGAATTTAACAAACCTTTAAATTCCAACCAATAATATAAATGTGAATGTAAGTTTGCTTAATTGATACGCTTCCATCTCCTAACTACTAACCGATTTATCACAAAATTTTGCACACACATCGTCAGGGATAAGGAAAATGACATGGAGTTCTGTCGAGTCTTTATTTAGAAAAAATGAATTGAATAGTTATTGTGGCACATAATTTATTTTAATAAACAAGCCTTTACAATGAACACATAATTTTGCTTAAAGTAAATTTGATTTTATAAACTCATGTTAAAGTTAATTATACTGTACGAACATGCCGCTAACACGGCCTCACACGGCAGAGTTCTCAAAATACTCGAAACTAATTTGTGAAGTTTCTAAAACCTGCTATCCAAAGTAAATTGAGTTTCACGAGGCTTGTTAACTGATGCAGTGATGAAATGACCAATGAAATTGCCAACTCGCCTCGTCAAGTTTCATGACCACAAAAGTGTTTTCCTTTTCGTGTCTGAGACCAATACGACACAAACTCGTCTTTATACATTGGATTACCTTTGAATTTAAATTTCAAATTTCCAAAACACGTCACATTTAGACATATTTGTTACACGTAAGAGAAGAAAGTCATGACATGGCGGGAGTGAAAAGAGACAGGTGTATTAATTTAATAGTAAGTAAAAGAATTAGATACAAATCTTTAATGACCACCCTTGACTGCAAAAGGAAGTCAGTGTTCGCGGAAGATTCCCGAAATCTACAGAACGCATCGGTGAAGAATACGAAGATATAGAAAAATTGCGATGAATTTATTTCATAATAAAGTTCATTTCATAATAAAATAATGTCCAATGTTACATATAATTGTTTTTCGATTCTTTTAATCTTTACAACAATTGACATTGTTTGTATAAATGTAAATACCAAAAGTTGCCAAATTATAAATACTGCGGCCTACAATGTAAGTGAATATGTGCAATTTACGAATGTTGTACTTCGTACAGACAAGTTTCCATTAGTTGATTACATGCACGCGATGTGTTCATAGAAGCAGAGGAATTTAGTATTTAGTGTATACATTACTTGTATACACTAATTCATGTTATTCATTCCGCTACTGATAAACAAATGGTTTGCTATTATTTGTTTTTATACAATTCCTTACATTTTGTTACTTATGCCCTTTGGTCATTGGTCCTATATGTCAGATATTTAAATATAGTTTTATATTAAACGATTCTAAAAATACATCATTGTTTAGTAGGTAATATTTTGGTATTAAGCTGGGTCAAAAGTTTCCTTTCAACGTGCCCAAACGTCGAAAAAAAGAAACCTTAGTAAGCAAGCTCATAAAAATGTGTTATATTTAATTTTATGAACTTAAAAATAATGAAAGCATATCATATTTAATATTGTTATAAATGGTCTTGGAAAAGATTTAGTTTAAATTCAACCGCCATTAAGCGTAGTCATTAAAGACTCGAAAGGTTGCAATTAAAGCGACGGCCACGAAAACTAATGACACGAAAATGAATCGTGCTTCGGCTGGCGATGAGCACAAAGCAATTATACACACAAACAATATTTTCGGTAAAAAGAAATGAGATCGACTATTCAAAGATACTTCAATATCTCAATTTCGTTATACCTACTATATTTTAGTGGAATGACGTATCAGTTTAAAGGCGCCTCAAGAGCTACTACTTGAATTTGATCATTTTATTTAATGTACGTAGTCTAAAACATTTTATATGGTCATTACCAAAAAAACCTCTGTAAAAAGAAAAAGAATGTCAAACGAGAGATGCGGTGGCTACAACCGCTAGCCATAGCTAGTAAATATATGAAATAAACAATTAAACTGCTGATATTAGATTTTTTATATAAGAACAAGAACTCTGACCATCACTGATAAGTGGCCGGAACTTTTGTAGGAAAAGAAAAAAATCCCTTTGATCTTTTGTAAAAAAGAAAAAATTCCCTTTGACCAGAAATTACCAGTTTACTTTACTTACTGTAGAATCATTTTATATGCGAGTGATTATGATGTAAAGAGAAATACATTAAAGTTTCATCATTAAAAGTTCTCCATATATGTTCATAGTACGCAGCAGAAAAGCAATTTTGAAGAACGCCAAATTTCACTAGAGGAAGTTAAACGAGCAAATACTACGAATGTAATTGACGAAGGAAGACAGTTCTTGAGCTTGTGCAAGTCTTAAATAAATTGGTAATGGGTCTGCTTGTGAGAGCTGAACATTAATCTTATTAATTACTAGAGTAGATACTTATTTAAATTAGTTAACTTTAAGAGGGTTAAATAATATTTTACCGGTGGTAATTACAACTCTTCTGTGTCTTCGGTACCATATAGCTGCTTTACTACATTTCTTACTGAACGCTTTTCTTGTTACGAACTCTTTATTGATTTAAAACAGTGTAGGCTACGTTAATTTTTTTTAAGTTACAATCCTTTCAAACTTTATTTCACTATGTTTATTTTTGGATTTTAATACCGATATGTCAGGTATGCGACAGCGTTAAAGCAAAAGAAGGATAAAGGAATTGAAAACAAACGTTGGTTTTCAACGAACACGAATGAACGAGTTTACCTTCTACATCATTTATAAAAAAAAAACTTAAGCAAGGAGTGCTAGTTTTACAATGGATCGCAATTATTTGGCATTTTGCCAATTCACAGTCGCAATTTAGTATTGCATTTCACGCTGTAATTAAAATTTGGTGGCTGCAATCTGGTCCTCACTGAGTGGGCAAGTCGCTCATATTGTCAATTTTCATAACGTTTAACGTCACTGATATTTACGTTGGTTAATTTATTTTTCAAAACATACCTTTTGTTTTTGTATTGAAAATACATAGATTGAATACAAAAAAGTGACTTTAAATATGAGATGGTTTTGAAATAATTTTTTCTAACATGAGTTCAGTTCATCAAATTTTGTTTTGTACATCGTGTATCGCAAATTGTATCGCTAGCATAACTACATATTGAGACTCATTGGTATAAAGGCAAAATTAAATTCGTAACAATTTTATAAGTAATCGTCTGAATTTAACTTGCAAAATGCTGCAGATTTGTTCTCATCTTCCTACAACCATATCGTAATAAATATGTTAGAAAAAACAGCACTGAAATACCTGCATATTTGCAACTATTGAATATATTAGCCAAAATCTTGAATGTTCGAAAGCGTTCCCATGCACTCCAGAATTGAGCGGACAAGAGGACGCTTCAATGCCTACTCCATGTAATTGGAGTAGCTCCAATAGAGCTAACTATATTTTGCTTGCGGACCACTTCAGGCGCGCTTGTTAGGTGCTGCGAGGATGTCGGTCTTTCATATCAATCGACTATTGATTACATAACGTCCTATGTTAAAATTAAAGCATTTTATATAACATTAGAAACAATATACATAATCTGTACAACATTCATACTGAATCTAATTGTTAAATATGAGAAAACTAATAAATAATTATGCCGCATCTAGTTACGCTCGCTTTTATACGTAAATCCGTGGTGTTAAACGTATTCTTATTCATTAGCGATGTATTTGTATTTAATTTACATTTATCCACATTTATTTCTATTAGTGATCCAAAATTTTACGCTTTGCGAAATTGTTATTTTATAGTTTATAATTACTTAAGTAAAATAATGTAATATTCATATTAAGGAAAATAAATTTTTCATACCGCAAAAAACTTCAAGTTTTCCTTGGTAACCGGCACTATTTGTTGCCGTGTAACTCGCGACGTTCGAATCTGTCAGCCCTTTGTAAATTTTTTTTGTCATTTTTTTACTCTGTTAATGTTGTCAGTGCAACGAAACAAAAGCAGCAACTGGATTTTATTATGGTAATATATCTTATTACAGGATCTTCGTAGTATTTTAATTTATTAACTAATTCATAAGAGATCTTCATGAAAACGAAATAAGTAATACTATTCCTAAAATCGTAACAAATGACAGAAGATGTATGAATGTAGACGATGCTGCAGTAATACGCAGTCAAAATGGCAAAATGTGAAACCGTATTGCGTCTCTATATATTACAAGCTTTTATTGAATATTACAAAGATTACTACATCTTTGTTCTATATTACTTGCTTCACTGCTTCCGAACAACGAAATTTTGATCACTAAAAGCTATTCTGATCAAAGGTACTTCTTGAAAAATTCAATTTAGATATTACTGGCTATGAATATTCCATATAAGTATTCCCAAAACGACATTTTTGGTAGCAGTAGTAAATAAAATGTTATTTGTATATGTCACGAACTGACTGTGAGCTTCGGTAGTTTAAGTTTTGACTAAAAATATTACACGAAACATAATTTTGAATATTCGTTAAATTAAATGTGTCAAGAAACTATGAACTGTCGGAATGTAAACAAACTAAGTTTTTAATCGGTCGGTGACATATATGCTGTTTGTTTCCAAATACTTTTGTAGCGTAGCCGTTAAATACAAAGATACTGAATGTAATGAGTTATACAATAATTGTTCATTGAACCGTATCGTGGACAAAGAAAACATTACTTATAAAATATTGCTGTTTTGTGATCTTTAGCATTTATCACAAGATAGAAAATAATCTTTTATTGTAAAATGATTCGTATCCATTTCAATTTTATTTTAAATCCAAGAAAAATTACTATATCATTATTTTAGTATATATTCTTAGCATCGGTGCTGAGAAATAAAATAAATATTCAGAGTTACTTTCGTCCTCGGACGTATTATACGATTTAATAAATTACTAAGCTCGTATATTGAGGGTAAAATTGTGATAACATATCCCAGGAGTACAATATAATTCATATTTTGCTATGTTCTACACAATACTGGCCAGCGAAACATTGTACTATATACGTAATTTAAATTCATAGTCGTAGACGCGCTCAAAATATTTTTAACGCCAGTTATCTAAACACAATTATTATTATTTAATGTCTGGAGATGCAGTTCCCATGGTATTGCTGATGTTCATGGGCGGCGGTGATCAATTAAATTTAGCCTCCCGTTGCTTTCTGTTAAAAAAATAACGAAAAACAGTCACATATCGTAGCTACAGCGTAGCAGTTGCTACGACTTAGCAGAGTCTTGCGCTCTTCTAAGAGATATTTAAATAACGCCACTTAAACTGTCACCTCTATTCTGTTATATCAACCTAAATTATATTTATTTATTTTAAGAAGTATTTATTTGTCTTTTCAACTGTAACTTCATGTAACATGAGAAACATTTTAAAAAAAACTTAAACGGTCTTCATAATGGATGTAGGTACATGTAGGTATTAAAAATTACTTAAAATTTTAGAATATTACGTTGAACGTATTCTTAAAAAAAAAGTTATTTATGATCGCGTTTATTAAATAATGATATTTAAATAATTTCATATTAATATCGTTAATGTAGCTGAATTTCAAGACAAAAATATACAAATAAAGTAACATTAACTTATCCAAGTTCATAAAATTTATATCACACAGGAAATTTGTTTATGATTAATTCATAATATTCACAAGCTGAAGGACTTACATAATTACCATTTTAATTGGAAATTCATGAATTTCCAACAGATGACACTTTAAGCCCGTTATCGAAGGGCACAATAACACTTAAGTTAATGAATGTCAGAAGTAGGGGACAGTCGCCGACACCAGTGGTTATCAATCGTATTCTTGGACGATTTATTTTAGACACATAATTATTATGATAAAATTTTGCAAATTATTTTAATCAACAATTATGTGTCGAGTACCATCGGATTTAAAACAAAACATTTGTAATTTTAGAAACAAAAAAATATATGGTATCAAATCAAATCAATATCAGCATTTCGTTTATTTAGCTAAACGGTTACATAGTTGTTTTGTCACTTTATGAATTAAGCAATATTATTCAAAGGGCAGTTAAAGATAAACGGGAGCCGGTAATTCCCCTGTCAAGTACAAAATATGTAATTTTTCTTTGTAATTGAACGTGAATTTTAGACTACCCACATAACGTTTCTCGAACATTCTATTATATTTCGTTGCTACAGCTTCCACTCCCTCGGGCCGTTAACAATCATTCCGAGTTGAAATTGGATTCAAAGAGAGAAATTTTGCTTTATTTTGTTACGTGTATCTATTATTCTGCTTGTCTTGTTGCGAAATCAAAACATACAATTTCATCAAGAAAATATTGGTTTCTTTTTTCAAATCAGTTTTACCAAATAATAACGACTTGGTATTTTTATTAAATATATTTATTAAAAAAGGTTTTCTTTGAAGAAAAAATATCGTATAATTCAATATTTAATTTCGTAGTTTCGCAGCTCTACCCTAAACCTAAACCAAGATTACTGGCGTCCTTGTCCTTGTAATATTTATACGCACTCATGTATGTTCAAATTATACTATTTATATACAATGTAACTCAGAAACGTTGTTAAATACAGTTTAGTATTTGTAGTTATACTCAGGGCCTTTGTTATTATAGCGATGACGTGTAGACGATTGTCTCGTCGTTGTATGATATCCTATCGGCGTTCGGAGTTCGTTAAGCGACGTGTTTCCACTTCAACGCGAAGCCAAATAAATTTTCAGCCGGCATTGAATCAAGCTACCTCGTATTTGTTTTGGGGTCTGTTTGATTTTCCCTTGACACAGCGTTGATTACATATGAGTCACTTTTATCGAGAACGTATATATATTTATTTTATCTTTAAAATAAGCACATTAGTGAGTAAAACGTAAATGTTTTATCAGATTTTATGTTTCGATAAATGGAACTCGAATGTATTATAGTTTACTGTCGATTTACGACTGCTAAGGTTTATCGCCATAGTCTTTTGACAGGTTGGAAATATTGTCAGCATTTAACAGTAACAAGGGAATGGAAATTGTTATCTGTATGGCACAACAGTGGTGGCACAATATATTACAATATTAAAACAAGGATCCATCGTCGTTTACGCAGACTTTAAATTCTGGTCCTGTTCTCCTTTAATTCCTCTTAAATTCTCCTTGTCATGCTTTTCTATTAAAAATATTGATAGTTTATCCCTTAAAAGGTAGGCAACGCATTTGCAACTAAACTAGAATTGTTGTTTTTCATTGAATCTCTAATACCGTTTTATATATGATAGCAATAAGTTTGAATATATGGTGAAGGTAATTCAAGTCAGGTAATGTTCCGAGGTCAGCCTAACTAATCACATATGTCGTAATCTCATTCATGACCTGATTGTATCATAAACCAGCCAACATGACCGAAATAGAATGTTACATAGGCTGATAAATGGGTCACTTTAATAGGAACATTAAATCTTGTGATACATGACGTTAGTAAGACTGCCTAAAAGTAAAAAAAGTAAGTAACTCAATGATACAAAAATTCTGTATATAAAATATATTAATTACAAGTTGATAAGTTTATTAAAATATTTTACAAACAATACAAAAGTCTTTTGTATTATTATGTATTTAAGTTGTTTTTCCTGAAACTTCTGTAACAAAGTATTGCATGTTTGGGCTACTTAACGAAAACCACAATCAAGTTAATAGACCGATTACCTTAACTTAATTCTCGTCTATTCTTTTACTATTTATCTCTGACAGCCATCATTTTATTTGTAATTATATTATCAACTTTCTGACTTTCATATGTAGTTAAATTAATTCGTATTTATGATTTCTTGGGTCTCTTAATGATTATATATCTATATTACATAATAAATTAATTAAAATTTGTAATTCGAAATTATAGAGAACGGTGAAAAATATGAAGTTCAGATATATAATATATTATTTAATATTTTTAAATAATAAAATGCGTAGTTTAAATATCTTGTTATTATGATGTTATGAATTTATCTTAATTTATTGTTTAAATAAAATCGAAACCTTTGAAATTAATATGTAAGAAACAAGTAAAAAAGCTTATTGATTAGATTTCAACCAGTGACTATTATACATATAAAAGTTACATAATTCTAAAATCACGCAATAATCTTAAATAGTAATTGTGCATGTATTTTTAGGGTTACTTGAGTTCACACACATTTTGTTATATTTTCGGGGAATTAACTACGCAATTTTCTGTGTCTCGTGTTTTCCGACGTGCGTACCCAAATGTAGCTTATGTATTGAGGTCAATTGCGGAACGTATTATTAATTCAGCCAAGTATGCTACGGAATATCAATTTATATTGGTACTGTTGTTTATGTCTCCGTTGACTTCGCTTCGACTAATACTTAATTAAGCACATGACAATATTCTCTTACTATTTTTCGATCTTTCTTAATACAATTTTGTTTACGAAGCATTTATGTACAAAGAAAACAAGTTTGTTCATAACGCACAAACCATGGAACTAGTAAAGAAGGTAATATATTATTATGCATTTGTTTGTTTAGTACTTTGTTGATTCTTTTAATTAATAAAAAGAAAAATTTTTTTCTTAGAAAATGTTAATTAAAAACTTGAATAACAAACAAAACAAACAATATAAAATTGTTGAATCAAGTTATCTCAAAGTTCTACGAACAAAACTTCACTCTTCTATTTTCAGCCTTAAAATTAAAGATCTGAGTTTTTTTTATGAAAGCTCCTCCATATTTTTTATACTTTAAGTTTTATTTAATTCTAGCAGTTGGCAGCGACTTTGCACACATCTGTGTGCGATTTCTATAATAACTTCTAATTACACGTACTGTAAAGATAATTTATTGTAACACTACCACGAGAACAGACATTGTAAATCAAAACGTTTTATGTATTAAAACAAATACAGCGAGACCAAACAACATAAAAAAATTCTTCGTGTCAGAATTATTACACCACTAAATCTGTAATGATCGTAAACATGCAAGTCTAATCTTGAAGTACAGTTTCACGTACTTGGGTCAAGTTTTCCTAAAGTAGTTATATCACTCTAGTACTTATTAACAAAGTTGTGGAGCATATCTCAAAACAAAGTTATCTTTGTTTGTGCAACAAAGTTTATGTTATACAAGATATATTTCTCAGCGATTGCAAAAGCGCATTAACACGATTATTTAAAACAACGATAATGTAATGGTTACGTATACGAAAATGTATTTGTATTATTTATTTTTATCCTCCTCTGTATGGTAAATCGCATAGAAAACTAAATTTCTCTCCCTTTCTTCATCCAATGATTATTTTTGTCCGCAACAAAGAACGGCCCTTGCTGCCCTCTTCCAGTCCACCCCCGCAATCTTCATCAGATCATCATTTTATTTTGAGGTAGCCAACATTCCAGGGCTTTATGTACACATCGGCCATCCTTGCTGTGAACAATGTGTGCTAGAATTAAATGTCTTCTGTAAATTGTATGACTTGATCCAAATTTTTATGCGAACAAGTTTAGTGAAACAATTGTCTCCCGTTTATTTTTCACAGGAGTTGGTATTTGATGATAAATCAAATAATTAAATACGAAAAAATGCTTTATTCGCAATAAAAATAAGGCTACAATATAACATAAGTTTCTTTTGCGTGTTGTTAATTAGTTTTTAATAATAGTTCATTGAAAGTCGCTTTCAATAAAGAATGTAAAAAACTTAGAATGTAATAATAGTTCCTGTTGGAAAAGATCCAAAAACAATGCACAAAGATTTTTAATACATCTCGCTTCTAGCTTGCGATCCAAACAACATCGAAAGTTTTAAATATTTCAAGGAAATAAATTTGTCGATAGTTTTAAGGGTTGTAGAAATTTCCTAAATTTGATCATGTAACGTTATAATATAATGGTTGACGTTATAACATCCTACAAATATGTGTATCTTAATGTTGAATTAAAGTAATGATTTTATCGTTTAATAAATGTTATAAAAAGTAAGCTATTGCTAGTTTTAAATTTGAAAAATTATGCATGAATTAAAAAACAGCACTATAGTAAATTTAAAGGCCTCTTTAAGTTTAAATATATTCGAGGTGTATGACAAGACACTGTTTGGGAAGCTGAAAAGATGCAGATTGTACAAAGAAATTGGGATTTTTCAAAATTTTAAAACATTTACAACATGGAGTTCTTTAATATACTTATAACGAGTGAACAATGACAGACAGTGGCTCGCGTGAAATATTTAGACAATTATTATACGTAATACAATTTAAAATAGGTTTATTTAAAAAGATTTTATAGTAGGTATATCGCTGGTCCGATGCGATGAATGTAATTCATTGTGATTGATACAAATCAATGTTAGTGCTGGCTTCGATTGGTTGGGAGGCGACTTAATGTATTCGGTTTGACCATAGAGGTCGAGTGAATGTTTCATCTGGACATAGAGGTCGAATTAATATTTCATACATACAGGACGAATTAATGTTTCTTTTGATCATAGATGTCGGATTAATGTTTTATTTATCTATTAAGGTCGTTTTAATATTTCTTTTGACCATGTTCGCGATCGTACAAAGCGTACGTGTGAGCGGTACGTGTACAAATGGAGCATCGATGGGAAAATTCATTTTATTTTCGGTGCAAACCGGCCAGGATATTTATTATTGAAACTATCGTTGCCAGCGACACAAGACTCGTTGCGGTTACACTCTGGTAAAAGTTTACAGCACTTTCGACATTACTTGCGATATGTGGACACTTTATTCGGAGTAATAAACGGATATGCGCTGACTAGTGGTTCATGATTTTTATATTTATAAATACAGTTATGGATGCAAGCCATTACATGAGAAAACGTTTTTAGATTCGCTTTTAGTTTCTAACTAAGCTCTCCTTAGTCTTTTGAACAACCATTTTGAAGAAATTCATTCAGTGTTTTTTTTATATTTTCCATGTTTCGAATTTAATTACTTTTGAATCAGACTTCAACTAAATCAATATTACATTGACTACATTTAATTGATACGGTTTTTGGTAGTAAGTAATTCTTTACTTTTAATATTATAAAATTACGTGTTGTGAAAGGAAAAATATACTTGGTGCCGTTTTTATTTATGTATTAAATAAAATATCACCTAGATATTAAAATGTACTATTCAAACAATGCACATTGGTTACAGAGAAAATTAGTAAACACGGAACAAAAACCTCATTGAAAACGATACGAAATAATTGTTAGGAACCCTTGCATTAACATTTAAGGGTTAAATACATTTACCACTAGGCACGTATCTTTTATTTTTGTGATTATGGCTCATAGACTAATACCTTATAATTATCAGGATTTTTATATCCTGCAACAGTTTTATTAAACGGTATTCTATGTTTTTCCATTATCAACTGTTTAAATATGTTTACGCAGGTGGGCACTTCAGCTCGTAGAGCTACGGACATAAGTGTTTTGTCAGCATGAACTGCCTACTCGAAATAGCTTCTCAAAGAAAGTCAGGTAAATATTAATTTAAAATATTTCAAAAAGCTTTTACTTTTGTTGCTCTTTATGTTAAGTTTATTTTTGAATATTTTTAAAGGCATAAGTATATATGTAATTAGTATAGTTAATATATTTATTACAATTAGAACTTATACTACTAAGATCCATATTAGGGAATGGAAATTACAAGGACTTTACCTGTTATACATAAATGAAAGTATAATAACGTAACAAATAAAATGTCTATCAAAGTAAAATATCACTTTATTAAAATGATTTTACGTAATAAAGTCATCATTTAAAATGAGTTGTTTGATATAAAAACGGTGGGAATGTGAAGATAAAATAAGCTTTCGACAAGATAACTTGAACCGTTTCCGAGCTAACAGCGTGAGTGATTGCTTACGCCCCTACAATTACAAAAAAACTCGAAACCGGCACGCGAAACGTTCAACTGCTTCTGGTTATTTAATTAAATTACTCTTTACATTTTATACTCAATAATAAGTTGTTTTCTATAACTGTACTTCAATTGTTTTACTTGTTTTCAAAAGTATACATCTGTGTTTTTTTGTCAAAAAGAATAAGTAGAGATTACAGTTTACCAATTCTGTGTTCATATGCATGCATGTACTCTTGGGAAATATATGTGTCCAATATCATAAGAAGACATAACAACTATTTTAATCAGTACTTTTAAATGCTATTTCTGTTTAATAGAATAGTATCTATGATCTGCAAAGGCAGCTGTCAATTATTCAGGTAACGGAGTTATGCATACTCTGTGCTTTCAGAACATACCTGTCAAAAACACCTTTCGATGGAGTACTGTGCATGAAATAGTAGCAATCAATATCGGAACGGAGACAATACCAATCATTTGACTGCTTCACTGTTAGTCCGTTAAAATTACATTGCAAATTTTATAAGAACTAACTATTTATAATAATAGTAGTTTTAAATTTCTCTCTCTTAGTGCCTCTCCATTAAGGTTGGGCGTTAACTCAACAAACTAATTTCTTTTTTGTGCCAAGAGAGTAGATGTTTTAGGCTGGCAATATTGGTTCACTCTTTAATCTATGACAACTGTGATTTTTCCTACGTCCAGTGCGTCGCGTGCCTGCGATTTTGCCCATCATTATTAATTGACGTAGGTATTGTTTTTTCCTTGTCCGTTTGTGAATAGTTAAAAATTTTGATACAATCTTTTTTGATACACCATTTCAATAGTAGCTATAAAAACAACATTATCACCGTGTGTGTTTAGGAAGAAGAAGGATGGTAGTGACTGGTACTAACCGAATGTCAATACATTTTTATAGTATTATAAATCTGTTTTCTTATTTTTTTATCATCACTGACTACTTCCATTTATGAACTTACCTAGTTTTGTATGATAAATACGCATAATTATAAAATCATTTTACGTATACGTTTGTGGTTTTTGTTCTGAAATGTTTTATACAAGCTTTTTCTTTATTAAACATATCTCGGGAGGAAAAAATATAAGGTTTTATTCAATAAAATACATTTTATTATTTACATTGGATGAATATGAACTCGGACTCGTGGCAAAACAAACGTTTAAAAGAACATGTTTATTTATCGTTTCATACGAGAAAGTACTTCCTTTTTTGCTAATATTATATTTATTTTATTGTATTTTTTATTTTAATAATATAATTTAAATAAAAAAACTGAAAACTAAATTGCCAAATATTATTACGCAATAATTTCTTTGTTGACAGCTATAATATTGACTAAAAGATATATAAACATATGAGAGTACTCATAATAGTAAGCTCTCATTCCGGCAATACATTCCAATTCTTTGCTGTAATACATGAGGCTCTCTACGCTTCGTTCTATTGCGTGTCTTTTATATAGGAAAGAAAGAACTTATTCCATGGAGGATGGAAAAGTATATTTAGTAAAGTCATGGTGATATTTAGGTCATGGATGCTGTAAGCATGTGATGTAATGACCCGGTACGAGGTCGCCCTGTAACGATGACGCGTGTATTTTAGTTCCAAATGAATTAAAGGGGTGGATGGCGTTCCTAACGTCTAATTATTTCATGGGTCGTTACTCTATGGCATTTAACAAAGAGCCTATCAAGATTTTGAAACTCAAATGTTTTCAGTTTATGTTATCATAGATGTGGATTAGTTAGGCTATATTTTTTTTATTATGTATCAAAGTAAACATGAAATGAACTAAGAATTTACAGTATTCAAAAAACTTAAAAAGTCTGGCTAAAATATGGGCATATATGCGCGTAGATAAAATTATGGTTAGTTGTTTTATTCGGTCCTCTATTGATCTCTCTCTTAAAGAGTCGATATTTTAGCCATTATAATTCTTATCATGAGTGCCAAATGGGACTTAAAAAAAATTGCTAAAGATTATTACTCTTTGGTATATTTCTAAAAGCTAAAGCGTACAATTTGTCTTCAGTACACGGCGATAACTTTTCGTGAATTCCGATGATATAAAGACTTTTAGGTTAATAAGTTCGCAAATAAAGCTTCTATACGATTGAGAGAGCTAAGGAAGAATTAATTCACTTAAATCTGAAATGCGTGTGATAAATGTCTTGAAAATTTTAAATAATTCGATTTGGTTATTTCAAGGAGCTCCGTGGATATCCATTTGAATTCCATTATTCCATACATTGGTAAACATTTGTAAGAGATTTGTTAGGATACTTAAAGAGAGTAATAGCTTATTTACTCGAATAAAATAAAATATTGTATAACATAAACAGAATATTTGGAACATTTTCACGATGTTTTACTGTATATACCAATAATTAGTACATCACTTCTGTTTATTCTAAGGGATTTTCAAATATTGTTGGAAATGTGAAATTATTATCGAGTAAGATGTAAGCTAAGGCGGGTATTAGTGTCAAATATACATTACAATATACAGTTAGTCATTACAAAAACAATTTCGAAACAAAGTCGTTCGGATGGTTCAAATAAACACAATTCTATCTATAATTTATTCTATGCACGTAACTATTTCCGCTTCGGCACAAGCTATTTCTGTAATAAGGTTTTCTACAAAAGCCACAGCTTTACTGCAAACACTCGTCGTAGTTAATCTTGGAAAACAATTTGGCCACACGATATAAATATATGCTTACGGAACCAGAATCGAGGACAGTTGTTTAAAAATAGGAAACATGGTAACGGTGCATACATTTTGTAGCGTTTTTGTTGAATGGCAGTAAATTGTTAATTAGTACACAAAGAATATTAGTACAAACAACCTCGCCTTGCTTGCTTTATTTGTATTAATTGGAGGATGGGTTGCAGTTGGGACTTCATTTATTTTATAAAAATTGATGACATTTTTCATTTTGTCGCAAGTCCGGATGCAAGTTATTAATTATATATTCTTTTCAGTGTAGTCAGAGATTACGTCGCATACAAAAATTGTATGAGAAAGCCCTTTTTTTTTGTTTCTTTTTATTTTGTTTATGTAAATATTACAAGACTAGTTAGTGTCTTCTGGTGTCATCTGGTAAAATAATTGTAACACGTGTATCTCAACTCCATTCCGCACTCCGACGCGTGCTCGTGTGTGTCTGTATGAAGTATATTTGTAGTTAAATCTATAAATTGTATTACAATATATAAACAAAAGCTATTCGATCCGCAAGCATGTAAGCAGTCTATAAAATTCGATTTAGTTGAAAGCCCGCTAGCTTCGACGTCAGACGCCGCTCTGTACGAGGAACGATAACGCGGCCGCCCTCATAAAAATGCTTTTAAATAACCACTACATAGTATTTTTCTAGAACACAGTAATACAATTCATAATATACGGTCGTTTATCGAAGTACTTTCTATGTTACCTATTGGTGATTTGTTCTTCTAACATTATGAAAGAACTCAAACATAACAGTATATAATTTATTTGGATAGAATGTGTAATCTTAGTTATATTGAAAAAAAAAAACCGATAAACACGAGCTACTGTACTGCAAAAATCAAAACATGCTTAAAAAGAAATTGTAGAATTATTTAATCGGTATTACAATTAATTTTTTCTATTTAAAAGTTGAATCCGGCAACCTTAAAAGTTGCAGGCTAAAGAAATAATTTATACCGCTTCAGTATGTTGCAGGGAGGTCGGTATTTGTTTTTAAATCGTGTCCCACACCGCCGCAACTTCTCTGCAAGACCCGTCAAAGGTAATTCTAGAAAATAACTTCGTTCTAAGAAGCATTCTACGCTTGCAAGCGATTTTAAAAAACTTTTTAGATATTTCCGTAAGAAGGTGACTTATATGTGGCCTTTAAGTTAAATTGTATATTATTTTGGATTTAGGTTAGTAAATGAGTCAACATTGAAATATCTTCAGCTTGTTCTGATTTAAGCACCTAAGTATAACACAACGAGCATAACAACGTGAGATAAAAATATAAGAGCCTCCATAGCCTCTTGCTTCCATGCTTAACTCTAAAACCCCGACAATTATTTTTTTTGTAATCTATAAAGTTAACCGGACTTAAGGTAGTAAAGTAGTGTTTATATTAAACTTCTTTGGGTACAATCAAAGTCGATAGCTCTATACAAGCCCCTGTTTAAGCCGTCAATTTACTTACTACGTCACTGGTATGGGAACCGACCAAAATCTTAGGTCATTCGACTGCACACATATCATACAGAAACCTCACTAGAGAGTCTGTAGACTGTTATTCAGTGCGTGCTTAGCATTCTTTTTCAAGGGTTCTCTATAGAACTTCACCTAGCTTCGGCCAGTCGTTATTATTGAATTACCACCCGACAATACAAACTCTTGAAACTACTTAAAACCTCGCGATTTATATAAGTTACAATGCGGCACCGCGACATCTATGAAAAGGCGGAGAGAACTTTGTTACGAAAGAGTATTTTCTGATGTGTTAGTAATACTTAATCTTAACTTATCAAGTAAAATTGTGATGTAATGTAGTCGGAAGTATAGTTTACTAAGATTAAGGTTGTTTATGAGTAACATAGTGCCGTAAAATTAATAGGAAATACATCCTGAAGTTGTAAAAGTTATTACGTACGTTAAAGTAATCAATAAAATCTAAGCTGACGACTGTCAGTAGCATCTCGTGAGCAATAAACAAAACCGAACAATAAAATACTTTGGCACGTCAGGTGTAAAACTCCTTGTCATAAAAGCTACCGCTGCCTACTCACTGTATAGTAAGTAGGCAGCTGAAAGAAGCTATTTTTATATGAAAAAAAAAAAACTTTCCTTACGCATGTGTTGTGTGTGTACGAAGGGCTAGGCAGACGTACGACTAGTGCATCCACTTCGCCGCATGTTTATCCGTCCCAAGATGTGATAGGGGGCGAGCCTTAACTGTATTTTGAACCAAAAACAAAACGTAATATGATTTTCCTTATATTATTATATTTTTAAAACTTGAGTCGTTTGAATCACCTGTATATACATTAATTTTTCTAGTTAAAAATTAAATGACATGTTCTTTTTTGTTTTATTTAATATTACTTACAAAAAATTCATTTCACATAAAAATCTTGACTTTTTATACGACTATAGTTTCAATTTTCAAAATTTAGCTATTCAAAGGGTAAACTATTGCGGGAAAACTTTATCAATAATCTCTCTTTTTAAAATCTCTTTTTTTTTTCAAATTATAAATTTTACAAATGTACCTACATAATACTCGATATTTGCACAGAAAATAAATTATAGAACAAAAAATAATAATAAAACTAAACATCAATAAATTTAACAAAACATGTTATTGAGTTATTGAATTTTCTGAATAATTATTTTTTCTTAATTATTGTTCGATAGTACTTTACAGCAAGTTACATAGGTCTCATATTAAATTACCTTAGTCTTAGACTAGACTGTAATTACGAATGTAATTCTGTTTAAAATTTTGATAACATACATATTTCGCAGATTAATGATTGAGTTGGGCAGGGCATGACGGGTTTGGCAACATGTGTGCGAAACCAAGGAGACGGTAACAAGGTAGCTTGCCATGAATTTAATATTAAATAAATGTTGTTTTAAAAGAACTGCCGTCATAGTACCGAGTTTAAAAAGCAGGAAAGAAAAGCCCGACTGACTGTATGTATACACTTATAACACTGCGGGAAACAATGTGAATAGGACTACGTCTCACTTTTTCTTAAATCAGTAAAACGAATTTGGCTACACAAATTGGTTAAACAAATAAAACAAAAGTCGACACATCAACTTATTTAAAGCAAACAAAAACTAATAACTTCGGACCAAATAAAATGCCTCAATGAAATGTTATCAGAAATAACTTGAAGCACGAAGTTACCGCGGTATTTCGATATCGGAATATACCGGGGCTCACTCTGACGTCCGCTTTAGTTATTGAAAATTTATGAGCCGCGGCCGCAAATAATCTGTTTAATAGAATTTCCTCGCCGCCAGGATGACTTTCTCACTTACAAATGAGATTTATTATGTTTTGTTCATTATTTAGAACAAGTTTAAAATACTTTAACTTAGTAAGTTGCGTCAGTAAATTCTAGCTATTATCTGTGAAAATATAATTGTCAAGTTAGCTTGCGGTTATTTTGAGCCTTGATGGTGTCTATGTTAAAAAAACAGAAAGACTGTGTTTATCCACTTTCTAGCACTAATGACTAATAACTAATCTTGTACTAAAATTCGATTTAACATGTATATCCTGCAATGATATATTAGTATACTACACATATTTTAGAGGATTCAGAATACAAAAGGAGACAGAGTTGGAATTTATAAAAATGTTTAATATTTAATGATAGCTAAACATTATCAGGGGTAATTTAAAAGATTGTCCACATTATGAGGTTTCTCTCTCTGTCATCCAGACCACCGGTTGCTTGGAGTCATGGGATTTCGCAGCCGATGGAAAACTATGTTTGTCATAATATATTTTTCAGTATAGTTTTTATGTTCTAAAACACGTTGCATTGAAAGAGATACAATATAATTATATTTACACAAAATCAAAGATATTTTGTGTTTATTTTTAATGACACAATTAAGAAGAATTTATTTCTGTAAAGCAGTGTTACATGTAAAAGGATATTCATGCTCAACCTACATCTGCCTACATTTGTCAGAGGCCATGATTTTTATAACGTGCGTTATTACGTGCTAATTGGAGAGCAAGTTGAGTTTCGGCTCTTGTTTGTTGCTTAATACAGTAAAACTTATCAAAACAATACAAACATAAATAAAATTAATAATTAAATTTTTTCGTTTCATTTTTGTAGTAAATGAATGAAGACTGAAGTGACATAAGAATAAGAAAAATATAAGAACAGTGACTTGACAATTCATGTTGAAGAAACGTGTGACAAGTGTCAGAATCGCACCAAACAGATATCCGTTTATTTTATCTATCCCCTTGTGTTACGGGCATTAGTTCTTATTTATGACAATAATTTTAACAACCAGTTAATAATATGGTTGTAAAACTTTCTAAATAGATCCTTAGAATAGTATTTTCGTGTTTTTTATTTAATTACCCAAACTTTACACTGGGAAAAGCCGTGTACCACTTTTACCCGAATTAATAACCTTTTTACATGTAATAAGTATATGTTATCTGATAATAGGAGAAAGATCTAGAATTGTAGAGAAATTATTCTCAATGATAACGATAATCTTGTTACATACTTTAAATTAATTACTAGTCGAAGAAACTTCCCTGAGAAATACACAGCGTCCTTAATTACTTTTAAGCTTCACTTGATCTTCAAGGATAATGGCCATGTCCGTTAAAATAACTTTTCGAATGACATTATTTTTTTTAATATTATCTTTTCATTTTAGACTTTTAATGATAAATTATACAAGTATTGCATACCGTTTATATTCTGTAAGTATAATCTGTTGAGATTCGAATTAAATTGCATCTTTTAAAAATGACGACCCTAGCAAAAATGTTTAAGGTAAAATTGGTTTAAAAAAAAACCTTTAATAAAAATCAAGACTCCTATGGTTATACCTAAATCGTATATTAATGAGTTAACTCTGTAATAATTGGACCGTCTATTTAAATAGATCTCTATGTTCAACGATAGTAATTACTTTTTGTGTTGTGACATCGATTTATCCCAGATTATTATTCAAGTTATGGTTTTAAAAAATAAACTTGAGGTATTAAATAAAACAAATTTGCACACTTAGATCATCCAATGATTCTTTATTTACAGTGTTGATTTCCTGGTGATTCGTTCTAATATTAAATAAAAAAATCACAGAAATATATCTAAAATAAAAATACACAATTCACTAACTATATAACTTTTAAATAAATTATAAATCAATCATAAATAAAATTTTGAATAACAACCTTGTGCTAGGAATTTTAAAATTCATTAAATAAATGTATCTGATCATAAAATTTAACAATAACACAAAACTAATATAGAATTCTATGCAGTCAAATCTTGACTAAAGGCCATAAGACGTTAAGGGACATTTTACATTGATGGAAAATATTTAACGTATTATACAATCAAAGAAAGGTATATATAAAGGTATATTCTTGTACTGTATTGGATTTTTTATTTCTATAAATATAAAGTAAATTAAAATATTTTACATCAAATAATAAACATCCACTACAGATAAAAAATATGTAAACACATTTAAAATACGAAATTATTTAATCTACGTACAACACATATTTCAACAGATAAATACGAATAAAGTGACACTGTCTTTTCATCGAAATAATACTATACTGTAATTCAGCCTGAAAAGCTGAAGTGCTTTTTATACTAAAGAAAGCTTAATAATCTATTTCTACGATTTTTAGACTTAAGTCCTTTCCGTATAATTTTAGTAGTGGCAGTGTTGCAATAACTGTTCACATAAGGCTGTATCTCAAAACGACGGATGAAGTTAAATTTAAAAATACAATGAAATGAAATAGCGGAATTAGTTTATGGATTGTAAAAACATATGATTTTTTGAACTGGATTCACTTTAATTCCATTTGAATTAGATAACCTATTATCATCTTTCATTCCACTCTTATAATATATTCTTATTCCAATTCACGTAATTATTATTCACCATTCAGACCACATCTACCTTACGTTTCGTTTTTTGGCATCCAATATCACTGGAATAGAGTCATTAATCATTTTTATTTAGACGAGAGCAAGACGCTTTTAGGTATCAAGTGATATGCGTACCAATGAAAGCACGGTAAAATATCTTTCGGTGAAAATAGACACATCAATGACAGGATATGCTCGTCGTGTCTGATGTTGAAAAGGAACCTGAGATGAGAGTCAAAGAATAGCGTATTTCCATTTCTCTAAATATATGTATATAAATTTGATCAAGATGTCATGATAAATTTTCTGTAAACATTGAATATTAATAATAATCAGTATTATATACATTAGTTGCTGTCCTTTGAACAATTCTTCTATTATTTATTTTCAGTTAAATTATTCGTTCAGTAGGATGGATTGTAATCAGTAACATTAACAATGTTAAAAGTTTTTACTACAATCAACATTTAACAATTTTTCTAGTCTTTTATCTTGTCATTTTAATGTCGTAATGAGCAAATATCATTCTTACATAAACAAAGAGATTTATCCCTATCAATCTTCATATGTTTAACCACAGATTTATAATGTAACGTAAAAATTCACACGTTGTTATGTGGTTTGCATAGATAATGTTCGATGGTTAACCATAAATTCTGATATTACTACTAAAAAATGTAAAATATCTGTACATACTTTTTTTTATTTGAAGTAAACATTCGAATTATAAACAAACACTAAA
>JAABKM020000023.1:4541113-4557589 GCA_016277805.2 Papilio aristodemus | reverse complement strand
CTTTGTACATAGCCGCGAAATTCAAAAGACAAAAAGGAGGAAGGGAGATATTTGACAAACTATTATTTAGAGTCGAATAATTCTTCTCTCGCTATATTAAATTTTTAAAAGAAAAGTAATTTTCAATAAGAGGACTAAGATTGTCTTGATTTCAATACGTTAATATTTATTTTTGTTTTTATTACTCCAATACTCTAGGAAACTGTGATGATTAATAAATATTTTTTGTCAGCTAAATTTTTCCAATAATTTTTATATTTTTTCTATTATTATTATTACCCGTGATTTTTCCAACTAAAGCTTTATAACTTCAATTCCTTACGTAAGTGAGGTTTATAATATTCTGTGTACTATTACAGACTGGCCAGCATCACGTCCGACGAGAGCGAGACGCCGCCCGAGCTGCCCGCCAAGACGCGCCGCAACATCCGCGCTGATGTGCAGCAACACTTCCCCAACGTGGAGATCAGGTGCCGACCAATAACTACTACCTCTCCTACTCCTACTGACAACCAGTCACGTAATGTCTTCACTCTAAAATCACACCAATTTCGAGAGTATTTCGTCGGCAATCTAAACAGCGGGACGTTGGACTTCACGGCGCCCCTCCACCTTGTTATTAGTTTAATTTCTAATATTTAATTTGTGCGTAAAATTAGAAATCATTTTATTTATCATGTTTACACGTTTAACACTTACTATAAAATTTACAATATATTAGTGGATTTTGTAATAAATGAGGTTTCTCGCCGCAGACAAAGCCCGGTGTGTACGCTGCACGGCGACGCGCGGCCGCACACGCTGGCCGACCACCACCCGCCGCGCCCGCCGCCGCTGCCGCTCAAGAAGAAACACAGTCAGTATTACGAGCATTACAAACTGCAATGTGCCTTCTGTATTACACATGAATAAAATGTTATTCTAGACTTCAAACAACTTTATTTGATAGAAATAATTGGTATCGTTCATTCTAAATAATATAATTGTGCAAAATTAATACTAAACTTATGAAACCACTGCCATTTATGGTAATTAAATAAACATAACGTAATATTAACAAATAACTGAAAATCATAAATAGGAAATAATTACATTTTATTGTTATCATTGAATTCGTTCCATTTGTTTGCATTTACAATTTAGTATTTTATTAAAATGTTATTTTTATTTTCCTTAATCATAATAAAATAAAATGTACTTATCTAAGTACGTTAAAGTAAAGAATTTGGACATTATCACCATTAAAATATATATTCAATTTAATGTAAATTTTAATACAATCGAGGTAGAAAGTATTTTGAACCTTAAGTCCAACTGTCTTAATGGTTATATGAAAAAAAAAAATACTTGGAAATGATTTGAATGCAGGTTCTTCTTTGCGTCTTGCATGTGATCTGTCCTCGCACAATGCAAGCCTGTCCGTCAGTGTGTTATTGTGCGGTGTCATATTGTTCGTTACCAACACCTGTCATGCGACCTTCCTGCAATCAATGTCACATTATTTATATGTGTGTATATATATTAATCTTCTTTTTCATGTATTTGTATATTATATATACAGTATATCACTTAAAAATGATCTCTCAGACAATATTTATGTATTCTTATTTATTTTATATTTAAGAGGGTTATCAATGTTTTTCAAATATCATTTTTGTCCAATAAATGGTAGTAAAGGTGTCATAAATTCAATATATGTCAATATACTCTGTACGTATCGGGGCTGGTTGCCATGTACTGGTTGATATGTACGCGGGGCTATAACGGCATGTTTGTCTTGTGCCGGTGCGGCGCCGCAGTGTTCCAAAGCGTGGCGTACAGTGGTGAGTGGATCTCTGCATGCAACGCGCTAACTAGCTACACGACCTCTAAGGACCTGCACACTGTAAACACAAATTCCTGGAATTTGCTCCCACTGATTTTATTTCCATCAAAAGAATTATAGAAACTATAATTTGTTTTAGTAATTGTGTTAACGTCGCGTTATTTAAGAAATTTCATATATGTATAAATTTAAAAGATATTTCTTATCTAGACTTACAATTGAGTTGAAATTCTTTTCGTTTGTATTTACGGTTTACAATAACTTTGTGCAGTGTGCGGATTTCTTAACTCGTAGAGAGATGGGGTTACGGCGCACTGATTTTTTTTGGCTTTAGATTATCACAGGTCCACTCCAAGACAATGACGCGTTGGAGGTTCATACTTCGCTCTAGCGGTCTACACGGCTTCGCTAAGGAAACATCAACTATCAGCTTGCTTCTTCACGTGTTAATAGCCTTACGCCGCTTAATTTTGTCAGTTAACAGAGTCGGAATTTCGCGCAGTTCACACTCCAGATGATAATGTACAGTCAGCACAACTCGCACCGTAACGATCGATCTAGGAGAAATGATTAGCCAGTTGTCATTCATTTATTTTTGCAGATAGAATAAACGTGATTAAAGTATTTTAAAGGCTCTTAATATAACTGTTTCAGTAATAGTGGTTGGAATATTTCAAGTAGAAAACTCTGTCACTCGTATACTTAGATGTGTAGGTTATACTATTTTTTTTAATAACTAGAATAACGTAATAAATATTGCACATTTTTGGACTATAAGCACTTTTAACTAAGTCTTTTCTTAAAAAAAAAAAAATACTTTACTCTTACTCAAATTATCGTTAATTTGATTCTGTAAACATTGATCGTTCATACTCATCCGCCGCTGACTGTACCTAGCGCTTCATTACGATCATTCGCCCTTGCTGTTTCGTGTTAATTTGTTAGAGCACTACACGCTGCTCGCCTTTTGGTCATAGTTTACGTCGTTTCCACTAATAGTACAGTCGAGTCTCGTTATTGAGATTTAGTTTTGTGCAATATATTTTTGTGTGCGCAGTAATGGCATACATGGAGATGTTCGGGAACTGCAGCCACCCGCCCAACAGCGTCGCCGCGCCCTCCGACATGTTCCGCCATTCCATCCACACCTATAACTTGGCCAGGTAAGTTTTTTTTTTTTAAATAAAATTCCAGTAAGAAATTACAATCCTCTGTTTAATAGTATGTCTCACCAAGAATGTGTTTATGGAAAAGTCTTACTTCAATTTAACTTGACCATATTGCTTGTACAGTGGAGGGTCAATCGACAAAATGGGGGAATTGGACGGAGCGATGCACGTAGACCCGGTACACGGACATAGTGTTAAAGATTAACTGAAGATAGATAAGAGCGGGAACTTATTATGGAAGCCTTAGTTTTCAGCACTTGGACATCTGTTGGTTAATTGTGATGACAATAAATTCCAGTTGAAATACTTATAATTAATAATATTATCTTGTAAGAAATAATAATGTCATTATTAGTACAGTTTATCGCGACACACTTCGCTTTGAATTGATTTATTTTGTAACTATTCTTAGTACTGAAATAAAGTGTTTGCAGCGCGCAGCACACGGCCAGCGGCACGATCAGCGTCCAGCGCCACAAACAGGTCCAGCGCTCCATCGCCCAGTCCTTCACCTTGCAGCACTTCGGCTCGCCGCCGCCGGCCCTAAGGTTTTCAATATACTTAGATTATAACAAGAGACTTAGATACATGTTCACCTCGTCTTCTGATTTATGTAAGAAGTGTCCATTGTACATTTTAAAGAACAATTTTACACTTACATAATATATTGGGCTTACGAGGTCTCATCTACGTACTACGGTTAATTCCCTATTCGTACAAATTAAACTTGCTCAAACAAAGTATATGTTAACTATGAAATGTAAAATAGGTGTAAACTTATTTATTCTTGCTTCACTGTTGCATAGTAAAAACAGGTTTATGCTATATTTATGAAGTGAAACTTGCCTATTACCAGTGGGTCGGACGAGAGCGTGGTGCGGAAGTCCGCGGGCACCAGCCCCGTGCCGCCGGAGCCGCCCGCCTTGCCGCCCAAGATGAATAAAAACAAACAGGTGATGATAATTCAGATCTAGTAAAAAAATCAAGTCTAGTGAAATCCTTACAGACCAAAGGAGCTCAATTCTGATTCTTGTTATTTTTCTTGGATCAATAATATAAAATCCTAAGCAAGGCTTGTAGAATTCATATTATAGTGAGTTACTAACCCAATAAAATATTTGAATAAATATGATTTTTTAAATAAAAAACAATGTGTCAACTCTAGATACCAGTGAACTCTAGCAACGAACTCCTGCCGCCGCCCTCGCCGCGGCCCTCCTCACACAACAGCTCCGCCGACGAGTCGCTCATCAACAATGTGGTGATTATGTCTACTGGATCCTTCATTTAATTCTGAGCAATTGTAAACTCCGACAAATTTCGATTTATTTGTGGGTTTTGTGGTTGTTCTTAGTTTTTAGACTTGACGGCGGATTAGTATTTTATTTCTTATAAAAATAGTTATTTTTTGAAATATAATTTTTCCAGAGTTCAGAAGAATTGTACATGAGTTCGAATACCCCGGGCAAATTCCCGCTAGAGGATGAACTCGAGACGATCGTACAGCCGCCGGCGCCTTCGCCAGTGCCCTCGCAGGTATGCATTCTAAACACACAACTCTAAACACATTGAATCATAAATATTATTATCTTAAGTCAGTCGACGTTGCCATAAAGATTGTTTCCAGTAAACATTTAGTGTATCTGTGGGCCCTTCTTTTAGAAAGTCTTCCTTAGCTGCGTCGTCCTATAAATGAATACCATTATACGAGAAAAGTTTTCGAGGTTTATACAAGATGTAATTCTTCCTACCTCTCACCTTAGTGCATAATTAGTTATGAATATGGTAATATATGTATAAACTTGTAAGTTGACATCGTTGAACAGAGAAGCGTGAGCAGCGTGGAGCCGGCGGAGGGCGGGGCCGAGGGCGGGGCGGAGGGCGGGGCGGCGGGTGTGGGCGCGGACGCGGAGGACATCATCCTGCAGAGCGACGTGAGCCAGTGGCTGCTGCTGCGCGACCGCGACAAGGACGGGCCAGAGGTGCGCGGCGGACACCCGGACGCTCTCATCGTGCTCGCCACTAAGGCTACCAAAGGTATGCAATAATATAGATTATGACGTCATTACGACATGTATGGTGTCAATGTCAATATCCTTACAAAATGGCGACAATTATTTTTTTGATAGAATTTTATATGTTTGTTTGATTCGACTGTTGTCGTGAATCTTTTAGTATAAGCTTAGTTAATCATTACTTCAGTACACGTCGCGATATGAATCTTCTAAGTCTTTAATCTGATATAATGAAACTAGGTGGGCGGAGTCAGTGTTTTCGTTCGTATATTCCGTAGAACACTATTCGGTAACATCTTTCGATCATATTTACAGTTAAAATCTAAAAATATTTATAAAAAATGAAATTGCTGCACCGTGTGTAATCGGCCTTAATTTATTATAATTTACTAATACAAGGGATCATTTTAATATGTAATGGTATGCGAGGAGACTACAATCTTTATACAAATACATTAACAAAGTAGTGCAAAATTGTTATTCTTGTTTAACTGGGCTCTTTTATAGAAATATTTTTTTTTAAAACGAGAAAAAGTTTCAATTAGAATTTATTGGTATAATTGTTTTGAATATCTATAAATTAGATTTAGTATTACAAATATTTTCGAATTTAAATAAATAGATTTTGCATCATTTAAAGTAAATAACATTAAAAAGCATGGATGGAACTGAGATGGTACAAGTTAATTGATTGTTCCCATGTACTTACGGTCAGGCATGTGTTTGTCCTTTTGCAATATATGTTAGTAAAGGTTACATCGTTTATTTCCCAGTCGATTGTCTTAACATTTCATAATAAGGAACACTTGGCATCTAACATTGTAACTTTCATGCTTTCACTTTACAGAAACGGACGAGCGTAAGTGTTCGGTTGGCATTGTATGAGTTGGGACTGACAGAGCTGGTTGTTACTAGTGTTATTAAAGCTTTACAAATGTTGCTGGGATTTGGTCGGTTTATGACCACCACCTCGCTGTTTAGTTATCCTGATATAGCTTCATCATCTCCTGTTAACACTTGATGCCTTGCGTTGCACATTCTCACAAACCAAGCATGAATATATCACTGTCTGATGCTGTTTGTAAATATCGAATGACTTTCAATGCATGAAATGCTGCAATGTATGCCAGCTTAGAAAATATGTTAATTTTTTTTTTTGGAAAATTTAATAATTTTGGCTTGCACTTGGCACTGAAATACTGAGTGTACGTGTGTGTTGTGATGTGCGTGTGTGCGCAGACTTCGCGTACCAGGAGGCGTTCCTGGCGACGTACCGCACGTGGGTGGCGCCGCGCGCGCTCATAGCGCGGCTGGTGCGACGTGCGCACCACCTGCGCGCACGAACGCACGACCTGCGCTCCACGCTCGGACTGCTCACCAGAATCGTGGCGGATCTCACGTAAGTCACAGGTTTTTAATGATATACCACAATGTAAATAAACAGTAACACACGAATAGGACGCCTTCAGCGAGGAAGTGCACTTGAAAGATAGAATAGTGCTATAGTTTTTATTTAACTTTATTATTACGATCAGATTGGTGGTCAGTAGAAATCATAATCATAAAATCCCAATGACTATGGAAATGTGATTTTCTAATTGTTTATTTTTTATTTGTAGTATGGCCGATTTGGATCGGCCATTAATGCAAGAGATAATGGAGTTCATCTATTGGCTGGTCGACGCCGAGGAGTTGCCGATCGCGAAGGCGCTGCGCCAGATCCTCGTCGATAAACAGAAACAACTACATTTCCAGCAGGTAATAGTTACATACGACACAATAAATGTATAATAGATTAGAAATAAAATCAATTTTCGTTAATTTTTTTAATTTATTTTCGTCACCATTGTGTGTGGTGTCGTTTCAGTCGATTTTGAACCTTTACGATGAGTGTTAAAGCATCTTTTACAATCGGTATTTAAGACGAACAACCGATACGAGTACGAGACGCCGTGCTACGGGTCGGTGTCGCTGCGGCGCGACACGCTGCTGGACTTCAAGGCGGGCGAGGTGGCGGAGCAGATGACGCTGCTGGACGCCGCGCTCTTCGTGCGCATCTCCGCCGCGGAGGTGCTGTCGTGGCCGCGCGACCAGTCCGAGGAGAGCTCGCCCAATCTCACGCGCTTCACCGAGCACTTCAACAAGATGAGCTACTGGGCGCGCTCCAGGATACTCGAACAGGTCAGGGACCGTCGCAACACGCCGCAAGTCTGGTGTTAAAACACGGCGCATGACAATATTTATCGGCGGATTCGAACAATATAATTACGGATATAATTTCCGCAGGAGGAAGGTCGAGAGCGCGAGAAGTACGCGAGCAAGTTCCTGAAGGTGATGAAGGCGCTGCGCAAGATGAACAACTTCAACTCGTACCTGGCGCTGGTGTCGGCGCTGGACTCGCCGCCCGTGCGCCGCCTGGGCTGGCCGCGCGCCATCGCCGACGCCCTGCACGACCACTGCGCGCTCATCGACTCCTCGCGCTCCTTCAGCGCGTACCGCACCGCGCTCGCCGAGACGCAGCCGCCCTGCATACCTTACATGTCAGTGCGGCTCGCTGCTCTACTCTAGTACTACCTACTACCTACTACCTTACTACCTCACTGTTCAAACGTAAAGTGGAATAGTTGTTGAATCGCCTTCTTCACAATATGTCTACTTTTCGTCTTGTCCTTGTTTGTCATAAGAGAAAAGGCAAACTTTTAGAACTTATCTACTTTTGGTTTTGTCTTTAATTTTATATTTATTTATTTATTTTATTTCTCGGCAGCGGTCTAGTCCTTCAAGATCTGACGTTTGTCCACATCGGCAACCCGGACCTGTTGCCCAGCGGCAGCATCAACTTCACCAAGCGGTGGCAGCAGTACCAGGTCATGGAGAGTATGAAGAGGTTTCACAAGGAGTTAGTATTGTTTTGTAATCCGAAATAATTTCGTATGCTTTCAAAGTAAATATTTATTTAACTTAGTGCAATAATGAAATCAACGTTCGTTACTATTGTTGTTTGTGCTCAGGCAGTACAAGTTCAAGAAGAACGAGCGCATCCAGGCCATGTTCAACGGGTTCGACGACGTGCTCAGCGAGGAGGCCATGTGGCAGGTGTCGGAGAGCATCAAGCCCCGCGGCGGGCGCGCGCGCAACGCCTCCGCCCCCTCGCCCCCCGCCCCCGCCCCCGCCGCCGCCGCCGCCGCCGCCCAAACCGCTGCATAACAGATTATACTATAAAGGTACGGTCACTTTCTTATAATAAGGAAAAGTTTGACACAGTCTCATCAGATCCTAAATGCTTCATCGTTTCATACATATGGCTGCAGTCATAACTAGTCCTCCGGCCAGTTCTGTACTAATATAACGTCTTTTTCTTAAATTAATGTATTTTTTGTTTCCTCTCAATTTATGTTTTGTTATGACACGTATTGTTATTTGTTTGCAGGCGGACATGTATCCAAAGAATATAAGAAGATTGAATCACTTCAACTAAGACGTGAGGAGAGTACACACGCTAGGAATTGTATTAACTTACATAATACATTGTGATTATCTGTCCTAAAATGGCCTAATTATATATAGTGTTTGTGAATAAATAATGCTACTGTCAGCTGTGATGGGTGTGTCGTGTGTGGTGTGATGGGGCGGAGGCCCGGGCCGCCGTCCGGCTCGCAGCGTGACGTGCAGCGGACACCTTGTCACACCCGTTTGCAATAAATGTACTGTCTTTACATATCAGCGCGTGACTTGATTAGTTTACTTGAAACATTCGCTAGCTCTGTGTTACAATTACATCGGTCCTGTTACAATCGGTCGCGACCGCATTATCTCCGAGACGGGTTTTTTATGAGATAGATTTTTTTATAACAATTTCTCATAGCTTAAAAAGAATCACTGTCTTATAAAATTTAGATATGAACACTCTTTAGATAGTACGTACATTAGTTATTTTAATCCATCTTAAACGAGTTTTTTTTTTTGTAAATTATTGCTTTGATGTGATAATATCTAAAACTCTTAGAAGAGAGACTTTATATGGAAATTGTTATCAAGAAAAGAGCATTTATATATTAGGAAATCAAAATACCAATATGCCTTGATATTTGATAGACATTTATTGCCCGGAATCTTTTTAAACACCAAAACTAACTCGGAGGCAATGCGACTCGCGGCAGTCAGTATACATATAGTATCGTATTTTATATTAACCTCTATTGAAGTTACACTTCACAATACATCGAATTAGTGAAAGTACTTTCAAATTTGTTAGGATTATAGCTAAGGCCATTCGTGTCTATTCGAGTATTAAATAGTTCGTGTCTTTAATAGACGATTGCGTATTTTGCTACTCTAGCGTCATGTTTATATCAAATGGAACTTAAGCAATACACTACATACGTCTTTAAAAAAGTTTTCCGCCGGTCATAATCGGCCTGCTGGCATTAAGAAAGGAACTAATTATATACTGAAGATGAAAAATTCCAATATATAGACGCAGTAAGTTCCATTTGCTTTAACATTAAGCCTTATCGATGCTCGTTAAAAAGTACAATCAATTAGTATTTATCACGAGGCGTTGCGTTACAATTTGTAGACAAATTTTTACAATGACACCATCGAGCGTGTCGTTTTTAAATGATTATCAATTTAGGCCAAATGGTGTAGTCGGAAATTACCTCGTTTTAAAATTCATACATTATCTTAAAAATGGATAAATTATAATTTAGTCTTTGCTAGATTAAATTGTATATTTGAAAAAAAATTCATTGTAGTTAATTTTTTTGATTGGTACTTGATAATAAAAATAATACCACTAGCCTCATATAAATATTTATAATGACTTAAAGTTAAAATTAACTTTGTTAGTCAGATATGCGCAAGAGTAGCGCGCAGACGTGTGTCTATGGTCACACCGGGTCGCCAACGACTCTCATCTGAATGTTATTCATTCAATATCTTGTGTATTTTCTGCGAAATTTTCAAATTTACAACGCGTACTATTATTTTTGATAATCAGAATGTTATATTTTTCTTACGAAACGCCCTACAAGGGTAACGTAAAATATTAAATAAACATAATTTTGAGATCTTAAACAAGTAATGTGCGTCACAATTTGTGTCTTTTGAAGCTATAGTAAGCGTTTTAGATTCATTACTTGCTCTTTGATAGTGCAAAGTTATAGATAATTTGGAGTTTCGGATGACGTTTTTGGATATAAAACAATATTAATTAATGATAAAGTTAGTTGAGCATTGATTTGCCTTAGACAAGACGTCACTAAGGAATAGCAATAACATTTTCGATTGTTAGTAGATTTGCTGCACAATTTGTGATACTCGATTAGAGCGTTGCTTACTACTCGCTCGACGTCCTCTATGCATAGACAATTATATTAGGCGAATGTTAGCGCTAGCGGTAAGCTTGGAAAAAACCCCAATGTACACGTTTTTGCATTTAAGCACAAACGTGTACAGTCAGTGGCAATTAGGTGCGATTTTTTTTATATGACATACTTCATAAATTAAGATTTGATTTAACATATAAATAATTTATAAAATTCAGGATATTCTATGTAAATATACACCAATTTTATTTTATACCTCACATGGTTACATCTACTTGTCACTGACTACGGTATTGTCTTTTTGAATAAATAACTTGACCATAATCTTTGACAAATTTCATTGTAAGTCTATACGGATTACTAATTCACTAAGACAATACCTGACGATAGTATAGTGTAGTAGGATTGTTTTATTTATGGCTACTATCGTATTATTCGCACTTGTCGGAATGTAAGGCAAACGCATGCTTCTTATGATAGTAAATATTTAACGTGTTATTATATTTTAATCATTCCGACTTGTGCGAAAGAATTTTAAGATACATCGACGGCGGTAACTTTGGACGATGGCAGGACCTTGTATCTGATTAATTTTTTATCACTTTTTTTGTCTATACTAATGTGTAATACGTTGTCATAATTTGGTAAAGAGTGTATCTAGTTGTCAACGTTTCTGTCGGTAAAACAGTTCTAGAATATAAAATATTAAAGGCCTATTACTGGTACAAGGTCCTGATTAAGGCCTTCGATAGTTGAAAATGATGTAATTGATATTTTTGTAATGCAATTGGTCATTTTCAATAGTTTTGAGATATTCATTGTGCTCTTATGTATCCGCAACGATTTTATAATTATCGTTTGTATCGAGGAGGGACGCGGGAGTCCCGTGCAATAATGACTAGACCAATATTTAGAATGTTTTACAGTGCTTTACAGAAACGATTAGCTGGTTTTGCAGTTTATATACGAATATAAATTTTCGATGTAGTTAAGTCGGTAGATACGTTACCATTTGTGTTGGGTATTAAAAGGACCCACTGACGCGCTGCGGCTCGGCGTTATTTTAAAGACTGCCTAAATTAATGACTCAATGTTTATCAATATTCGACGTGTAGCGAGCCCGCTGCACTGCACTCAGCACTTCGGTCACGGTTATGTCAACTGCGTACATATTTTTGTTGTATTAGCAACTTCAGTATTATATAAATGAAAATGCCATAACGAAATGGATTTATTATTATATTTTGTTTATTATTATTATTAGTATGGACTGTTTTGCATTGTACACGGTACTGTTTATTATTTTTTTTTAGTTCTAAGTATTTTAATGTATCAGTTTAGATTGTACATTACGTTGTAATCAACAAATCACACTGTATCTGAATCGCATGCATGTACAGTTTACATTTTGTGTGTCAAGTTTTCTTTTTGTAATTATTTTGTAATATAAATATAGCACGTTATTTACAATAAAATTATGTATTTTATTTTACCTCCTCCTGTACCTTATATTTTAATGGTATTTATCATCTGTGTGATAACTCGAAAACAACACTTTTTTCTGACGGTTAGGACCTCCTCAATGTAAGAAGTCATATATTTGGCAAGAGCTATTAAAACAAGTTTACTTACTATTATTTTTGTACTTGAAAATAGAATTTTCCAGGGAAATCCCGTAGCAGTAAGTATCGAAATTCCTTAGTTGATGTTACCGTATTTTCTAACTAATTATCCCTTACGAGAGGTAATCCACTTACTTGGAATTGAGGTTATTTTGAAATTAAGATGGCCGCTCCCGCGGTTTATCACAGTTGCAGTCCTAATGTATTACGCACTATCTAATTGTTACATGGTCAATCACCTGGTGATATTAACTGTAGTTGAATAATCGTGATATACATTTGTTTCGTGATAGCTCGTCGGATAAATGGCAACTTTCGATTCCAAGGTTCGATTTTCGCTTAGCTTTTCTAATAAGTAATCATTATTCTGATTCGGATTTCTATCCCATATAACATTTACATTTTTCTCAACATAAGAATTGTGTAAAAATTATAGCGGTATAAGAATAAAGCTAGTGTTTGCCAATTTATGACATCGCATCTTATTGGTTGCGCTGCGAGATGTGAACTAGATAAAACATTCCAATTGGGACATTTTTGGGTATTCACTTCGCACGCAAATAACATCTACTTTCCTTATTATGTCTTTGGATATTATGAAATTGAAGTTCACTTCGACTTAAATTATCTAAAACGTAATAACAGTAAATGTCATCGACATGTATTGTCACAAAGAGTCATTAAGTCATTGGCCGGGGGACCTTGGCGGTGGCTCAGCAGGGAGTCGCGGTATCTAGAGGAGCGTTAACCACTTCATTTAGAACACACAAAACGTTTTAGATTAGGCGCTGCACGTTTATCTAATTAGGCAATCGATAGTCGTATCCCGCCGTCTGGAATAACTGTCGCCACTTATTATAAAGTCGGGACACAACGCCGAGTCCCGCAATGCAGCTTGTCTACCCGCCGCTGTTACCATGGCCTTCGGTGATCGTTCTTTAGGTTATATAATAATTACTATCACCTTACTACAAACATTTATCATATCATGTTACGCTGCGCCTTTGATAGAAGAAAGTGTCGAAACAAAGGAAGATGGTATTTATTTAATGTGTTTTCTCTTACTTTGTTGTATTACCTCAGTAATGAAGGTTCTATTTTTTTTTTCGGAAATGTAAACAATGTTCAATTAATTCAGACTTCACATGTAATTTATTTTCATTTTACTTTTAGTAGATCATGAATGTTTTCTATCATTCTACGGGTTAAACGTTGTATAAATCTTTTCTACAGATTTCTATGTGGATGGTGAATTAGGAGAGTACTTCGAAGGAGACATGTTGCTGAAGCCTCAGCAGAGACAGGCGGTTTCAGCTGCGGAGATGAATCGCAACGGTCTGGTTAACGGCGTCAAGAGATGGCCGAACCGCACCGTCGTTTACGAAATAGAAGATGATTTTGGTTTGTATTTATAAAGCTAAACACGCGTAATCAAACCACCGGATCTTTAGTTCATTGATAATTTACATGTTATTACAGAAAAACTTTTTTCCCAAAAATTGTGACAAAGATTTTATCCCGTGGACAACACGTTTTGATCGTCGGTCCGTCGTAATCCGTTACCCGCATTGTGTCGTCCCGGGCTTAGCCTCGATTATAAAACTTATTAGTCCCATAGGCCATCGTCCTGTCTTTGCTCTGCTCATTGCAACTTAATTTTAACCCTTAGTTTTTTTTATTATTAAATCAGATTTATCCAGTTGGTGTTAGTTTTAAATTTAAAATACTTTCGTATCAATTTCAATTAGGTAAAATATAATAGGCGATACATAAAACTTCATAACTGTCATTTCATCTTATCAAATACGTCAATAATTCAATATATAACCAATTATTAGCATTGTTTATATTGTTAATTTTTTTCCCGAAGAGGATTGGCGTCAGGTAGGCGGCCGGTCGTAAAAATTGTAACTAAAAAACTGTGTATGTTGCCGTTTAAATCGGTGCTAATTATTTTTTATCTATTTCAAACAGACGAGGAGCAAGTGCAAATGATAGAATCTGCAATGAAAGACATCGCTGATAAATCCTGTATCAAATTCAGGCCTAAAGAAAACGATGAACACGCAGTCCTGATAAAGGTATTACTACTTCGGACAGTGAATATTATTTTCCTTAATTTGTAAGTGATTTCTTTGGCGGTAAGTAATACGTGAGCGGTGCACAGGCATATGGAATGGAGAATACCATTGAGATCGTGAGGTACTAAAGGGCTATGTTAAGAGTACTTGCAATATTTGAGCAGTCATGCGTAGACTTATAAATGTGAAAGCTACTGAAGTATTCGGTGCTTTAACACTTAGAATGGAAAGCCGTGGCGTCAGAATTTGATTGCGGCGATTGTTTATATGTTAAGATAAGAGCCTGCTTTCTAATCATATACCGATCTGGTTGACCGACTTACAGGGAACAGCGAACGGTTGCTTCTCGAACGTAGGCTTTGCCAATGTCAGTGAGGACGAGGAGGAAGTGAGACAGGTCCTGAACCTGGCCAAGGGCTGCTTCCGCCACGGCACCGTGGTGCACGAGATGCTGCACACCTTAGGCTTTTACCACATGCAGAGCACTTACAATAGAGACGACTTTGTACAGATCATCTGGGAGAACATCAAATCGGGTAAAACATTTTGTGTTTATACCACTGACAATTACAATCTAGAAGGATAAGAGTTTTTGTAAATGATATTGTGTAAACCAATTGTTGTTTCTCAGCTTTTATTGTATTTCTTCTTATTCAGAAGTTTATTCTTTAATGCCGTCTTATCTTCCGATTCATCTGAGATGGTAGAATGGCAGATTCGAACATCAAACTGTTTGTTCCTCAGGCACGGAGCACAATTTTGCAAAGTACAACAACGACACGGTGACCGACTTCGGCGTGGAGTACGATTACGGCAGTGTAATGCACTACCCAGAGACTGCGTTTACTAAAAATGGAAATAAAACTATAATACCATTGAAGGTAATATTCTAGCGGTCTAATCTTTGTCGATATTTAGGTACCATACTTGGAAAAATTTAATTATTTTCGAATATACAAAAGGTTACAAATACATAATCACTACATCCACTTATTTGCTAACCATAGAAAATGCCTTAGAGGAATTTCTTCTAGAATTCTTACAAACAAAACACACTAAATATCCTGCATGTTTATTCTGTTTTGCTCTATTATTTAAATTTGATATACTTCTTACGTTTGATATATAATATTATTTAAACAGGTCTGCTAGTTTGAAATTCAGTTTATTAAATGAATAACATTGGTGTTCAAACAATCGAAAAAGGACGTAAAATCTTTTACAGGACGGCGCGAAGATCGGTCAAAGAGAGGGAATGTCCGAAAGTGATATAATAAAACTGAACAAGATGTATTGTGAACCAGGGACTGAAACAACGACACAAAAGCCCGAATAAATAATATACAAAGATCTGTATTATGTTAGTGCGCTAAGATGTTTATACAATTTGTGTATTAAATAACATTATTCAAATGCTTTTGTTTGAATTTTAATAGTTAAAAAATGTCTAAACATAAATATAGTGGAAAAAAAACATATACAGTATTACTATATCATTTGGTACAAATTTAAACTAAATTTGCATGTCATTTTATGATGTACCATTAACATATTTTAAAAATATACATTGGACTAGTTTCTAGCTTACTTTCGATACGTAACGGTCGTATTTATGTATTTAAAATATTTATACTACATATTTTACATTAATTATGACGAATAATTAGTTTTATTTGAAATAATAAATAATTAGGAACCGTTTCAAATTATTGTATTAGCGTAAACTTCAATATTTCACGTTAATAATAAAAATATCCTCATCATTATCCTGCACACCAGCCAGTCCACTGCTGGGCTTAGGCCTTTTACAGTTTGCGGGAGTTCAGTATTTCTAGACTTGCGCTTTTGTATTCTACCAATTTTCCCCGTATTCACTAAAATATCGGTCGATTTCGAAGGTGGGCTTTTACACTTTTTGTTACTAAGAATAACAAAGGCTGTTACGTTAGCCTTTATAACACAGAATATTATATGCCTTAAAAATTTGTTCTTTTATTTAATATTAAACAAAAGAACAAATTTTTAAGGAATATAGGTTTATAATAACCATGATCTGATTCCTTTTGTTAATATATTTCATGTTCGTATCGATTAGAATACTAATGTATGCTTAGTCTAAATTGACCTTTCACATTGTGTTTTTTACTGGTACTTTAATATAGATATAGTACATAAATAAACCTTTCTCTGGAATAATTCTATAAAAATAAATAAAATAAATATGCACTCACGCCCGTAACCCAGAGGGGTAGGCAGAGATTATGGATTTCCTTTTGGTACGATCCTGGCACACCTCTCTCGCTTCATCTACATCCATACATCGACGCATACATGCTCGTCGCTACTTCTTACATCGTCTTTCTTTAGTATGTCACTAATCTGATCGATGTAAGTCTTCCTGGGTCGTCCCCTACCGACACTACCACTCACTTTT